>FIZR01000226.1:0-18394 GCA_900060175.1 Ferrisia virgata | reverse complement strand
TTTTATTTATTTTTTTTTTATACGTTTTTTTTTTGGACGGTTCTTTTTTTTTTTTTTTGATAGAATCTTCCCAGTGGGCTGTTCAATAATACGTTACCGTAAGGTAATGCCCTTTTTTTTGCCCCTTTTACCCTTTATTCAGTAATTTTTTTTAATGAATTGTTTATTTTTTCAAATACTTCCCCCCCAATAAGTGTAAAGGTACTGGTTTCGACATGGAGATATAGGTCCTCCGTGGATTGGCAGTAATTGGCGTCGAGCCCTAGCTCCGTCGGTTTCGCTGGTGGTGTGGTCTGCACCTGTTGAGCGATGAACTTCCTCAGCAGGGGCCATGGGTATGTTTATCAGCGGCGGTGTCACCGGCTTGAGGGTGTAGAAGCCAGTCCTCGTCGTGGGCATTCGCTTAGGTAGTTAGCTCGAGTATCACATCACGACCAGTACTGATCCTCAACTCATGAGTGAGAACTAGCTCATTGAAACTAGGAGATGCTCCAGTTGGTATGTGGAAACATGGGCGAGTGTACCACATATCGACGAAGGTGTCTCATTGTCTTGTATAATTTTGCCCGTAATGGTGCCGAGTCTCTTTGGTTTTTTGGCCCATTACACCGTATGTAGTGGAAGGTAAGATTGCGGAGGTGTTGTCTAAGCCGTTGTGTGAACCGACCTATACGTTGAACGGGATGTTCTTCGTGGGGAGGAGATCGCGACTGATGGTGGAGGCTTCACATCTTGAGCTCGAGAAGCGTCGACGTTTTCATTTTTAGGGCCGCTGCACTGAGCTTGATTTCCTAAGACCCCTGTCCGGCACGGTTATCATCAAGAGCCAGTCACGGTTCTCTCCTTCGGTTGGCAGTGCGCTGATTGAGAGAGTCCTGCGATGAAACGTTGGTCAAAATTCCAAGGTTTTTTTATTTTGGTTGCCCTGTGAACCAACGCAGAGTTCACAGGCGGATTGCTCAATGGGCAGTGATCCGGGTTTGAGTGTAGATGTGTTTTGGTGGCGCAGAGAGAGCTGCCAGGTTATTTTGTTGTGCCTGACAGAAGCTTAAGCGTGTGCAAAGTGCGGATGTCAATATGGATTCGGAGATAGCTTTGGGTGTTATATAAATATCATGGATTTTTTCGTAATTTCGCGCGATTTAGAACTGCTTCGTGATCATACGAATTAGTCGTTCTTGTCTTTCGCTGCATTGACACCGATTGGCACGTGTGATCATAGAGGCAGAGTCTGATGGGTATTCAGTGTCGCTGGTTTACGTTGGTATACGTTCCTCGGCGCTTGCAAAACCCTTTCGTATGCGGTAATCAGCGTTCAACTCTTATGTTTAGTGATACAAAGTTGACACAGGTGTGTTGACTCGTGATCATTGTGGTAGGTATTTCTATAAGGGCCTGTATCAGTGTCATGAAGAATAGTGGGCGTACGAACTTCGTGTCATTGGTATTGGTCCAGCTTGATTCTCAAAATTAACATAGTCTCTTTCGCGAGCATAAATTATTCAATATCGTTGTGACAGGTATCTCTGTAAGGGTCTGTATTAGTGTCACGAAGAATAGTGGGCGTGCTAACTTCGTGCCAGTGATATTGATCCTATTTTTTTATTTGATCCAGCTCATAATCGTGATCGCGAAACCAGAACTTGAAGATGGATTTTCTAAGTCTGCTCATTTTTGATGTGGCTCAGGGTAGCGAGCTGCAACCTTGGCTGCATTGAAAAGATTATTTTGTGGTCTTATCCAAAACTTAAATATTTTATACCAGTTTTCTTATGAAATTTATTTCTTTCCTATGGTTTTCCTATAAAATTGATCTATGATTTTTCAATAAATTGTTCCTTTCTTTTAAATTTAAGATTGTAAAACGCTGTTTATTATTTTATTTATTTTTTTTTTATGAAATCATTTGTTGTGTTCTCAATGTCTACGCGTATGTTATACGATCTGTTTATGTAATTATTACCGATCACGGTTTTTTCACTGTCTGATGGCGACAGGCAGTGTTTTTTTAACCCAGATTGGTTGCTGTTTAGATTTAATATTGCCATCTTTTTTTTTTTATTCGCCCCTTGAAGTAAAATCAAATGACTTTGGTGTTACCATTCAATTTTTTCAAAAGTAGGTACGAACTACGAAGTACACCAAATAAAAATGAAAATGTGTATAGTTGCAGCCTATGATGATGTTTTATGGCAATTAATGATGAGCCATTGATGAAATGAAAGAATTTCAAATCTTGGAAGATGATTATTAATGTAAATTTTCATGGTGTACTTAATATCTACGTAGTTGAACATCAAATTATCTGAATAATCGATATATTTAGCACATCAGATTGTAAAACCGTCAGATGGACGTATATAAAAGCGTAGTTCAGTTGAAAATTTCCATTTTCGGATGTGTACCTATGATACTAAGCAAATTGCACATCTTTATCAATTTCAGATACGTAATAAGGGTTGAAAATATTTTCATGATCGCTGTACAAGACGTAGTCAAGTGAAATACATGATTAATTTCGAGCAATTATAAATACGCTGGTCAAAGTTGTATTGAATAGGTCCTACGCCATATTATGCTCAAATTTATAACAAGAAAATTGCAATATCTTCAAAATCAGGGGTCGGATTCGTAAGATCAGCGTTGTAATTCGGCTTGCATCCCCTATTGTAACTTGAAGGCACAAAATTTATTACGAAATACGACACGTTTTTTTAAAAATTATCAAATTTTCATGTTTAAAAGAATGAATTGTAAGTCCAAGTACCATACACTTTTTAATAAACTATGCCTCCTCCATTAACTTCGTCAGTTGTCTGAGTAGAAGATTCAATGAAAAAAAAGGGATTTCATAGTAAATTCATTTATATTACAATATTCTACGATGAAGAGTAAAGATAATTGATGTACATAGTTGGTAATATAAGCAAAATTTCAATTTTCAACATCTGACCATGCAGGGTTCTTATCAGTGTAAAAATATTTCATTGAAGGTAGCGCTAATGGCGCACTCTATTAACGTTGTTAGCAATCTCCATCGGAGAAGAAAGAATAATTTGTTGATTGGTTGAACGTTGAAAGGTTGACTGTGAGCAATGTTGATGATGATGATGATGATCCATCATTAATGTTTTACCGATTTGAAAATTTATCAACTAGTGTAATTTATTCATTTTTTCCCACAAACATTTTCACTGAAACAAGATTAGCACTATCAACAAAGTAACCGCACAATTTTAAGTGATACTGAAATATGAACTGAAGTGCACTCATTCGGAAACGTTCTCGTGACACATAATAAGACTCATTATGGAGGGCGGGGGCGCACATACAGGACACAAATACATAAATCACAACATTATCAACTTTCATTAAATAATAATTTATTAAAATTGTCGAAAAGATACATAATAAAATCGGCAAAAACTTTCGATTCGAACAAAATAAAAACTCGTACACAAATGCAAACAACAGTTTCTGCTGAGGTATCGTAGAATAGGTAATAAATAAATAATACGATACGTAGTAATCTGGCCAAATAATTTATGCGTAAAACCGCATTTTTTAGTATTCAATTCATAATAATTAATTGAATTTCATTTCATACCGATGTTAATAAAAGAATAAATATCGATTACTCTGCTACGACTATGTTTTTATAATACAATAGAATGATAACGTTATAATTTTACGAATAAAAAATAAACAGTGTAACATTTGTTTCTTTCAAAACTGAAAAAAAAAAGGTTTGTAATCAAATGAAAGAAATTAATAATAAATATTACGATACATAAAAACCCGATATTATAAATAAATAATCGTTAATGTACACATAATGCAATAACAAATATACAAAATTGAACGACACATATCGTTCATCTGACGATGGATAAATTCTATGGGAATATTACAACACTACAAAAGAAAGAAAGAAAAAAAGGATAATTTATATTAAGTTACCCTAAAATTATGCCACGGGTAAAGGCTCTAATGATAAAAATGAACCATCGGTATAGCAAAAAAAGGAACCGAAAAAAAAGTTGAATCAATCTGGATAATGAAATTAAGATACTATCATTTATGGACTCGTTTACCTTGTAATAAAATTACAAATACGATAAAAACCAGTCTGAAAAAAAAATTCCACATTTAAACATTACAAAATAACTAAATTGGTAACGGCACAGTTTACGCGAGTTTATATCGGCGTAAACTGTGAAAATAATTGCAACGAAATAAAAAAGAGAAAAAAAAATTGTAATAACTAGGCCTATTTTAGAGAATCATATCACACGGTATAAATGATAATTTATTAAGCACACGTCTTTTCAAAAACAACTGTGCCGACAAACGAGAAAAAAATCAATGTGTATATTAAATATACACGTACATACGTATTCGCTCACACATATAGAAGGCGGAAATTAAATATCATTATTATATCTAGGTACGTAACGTGTTAAATTTTCTGGTATATATGTACAATATGATTCTCAATCATCGTTCGTAGGAGAAATGGCATCAGAAATAAACTCATCATCGTCTGGTCTATTTTCTTCACTGGGCGTTGAAACTGGATCGAAGCGCGGTGGTTCGGAGCCTTTAGGACCTCCTTCCATGGCTACTAAGTGTGAGGGCCCGTGATGTATCTGCGATGAATTTCTATGCAATTTTTCGCCTTTACGCCATAGAGTTATTTCCTGCAATGATAAATCGGTAATTACGTTATCTAATCTGCGTTAACAATGACACAGTACGAAAGATAAAAAAAAATTAACGCACTTGTTGCTTAAAGTATCGCCTATCCTCTTCGTCCATTAGAACTAAATTCAAGTAGTATTTTACGGAGAATTTTTTATTTATATCGCGCATCGTCGGACTCAATTCATAACCAGCCAAGAATACACGAATCGGTATACTTTCTCCACGCACGGGAGCGCCATCCATGATTTCGTATTTGGCGATAGTTTCATTTTCGGTGAACATATTCGGGCCTATAAATAATAAATCGACGGTCAACAACGGAAATATTAATTATCTAATTATTATTGTATAAACCAACCAGATCCAGTTGTTTCTCTTTTAATAATAGCAATTTCCATGTGCTTGATTTTTATCCGAACTAGTAAAAAATATATTTTACCAACGATTACATCTCTTAAATGATATCTATCGGGGAAAAAATTCGCATTAGTAATAATATAAGAGAAAATTCATAAAACTAAATACATACTGTTTAACATACTTGCACTTATTGTATTCGAATTCGATATGCAGACATTCTTCTATGCCCACTTCCATTTTGATACTGTTATTCATCTCTGGATATGATGACAACGTATGTACAATTATGTCGATCTCTTTAATGATATCAGAGATTCTCCGTACGATGGAAACACGTAAAAAGTACCTGAACGTGCAATTAAAATCTATAACAGATGTTTGCTCGCGTATGGATAGTCTCTAACCGATGAGATACTAACCTTAAACGAACATTAGCACCAGTATATGATTCGTATGGTTTTTCGACATTTACAAATTCGAAGTTATAACATGTACTGTGTTGATTAAGTTCTCCAGGTTTAGCCAATTCTTTGACTAATGATACGAATTCGTGATGATTACCTCGATCGTAATATAATTCAATTTGTCCAACAAATTCTATCTTAATACCTTGATGTTCGAGTTTACTTCCTGGTTTCTTGAGCACTATGATTACCTACGAATGTAAACAACAAATAACTAGTAACTACATGTTGTGTTTATAATAGAACACTAATGTAAACTTAATTGACAAGACGAACCTTTCCGCTGACAGTTTCGCCATCGTAATATAACAAGTGTTTTTCTTTCCTGCCATCTTCTGCTTTAATTTCGGCATACTTTCGAGTATCGCGGCCGTCTAATACGACATCAATATCGGCACTTTGACCAAAGCCGAAAAAGCTCTGAAATAAATGTTATCACGATATAAGCCGTATTGTAATCAACTTAGCGGAAAATTATATCATAAGAATTATGAGTCGAATAAACTTTATGTAATTAATACGAATTACGCCCATTTTACATATCAATTATAACAAATTAATCTAGATTATGTAATGCGTATTACCATGTTTTTTTGTTGGTATGTCGTTGCTTTGATTAACTGTAATCAGAGAGATTTCACCATTGTTTTCGACGATGTCGCGATATTCATGTACTCATTATAGCAATACCGTGGAATGTAAATAAATCAACACTTGATAAATTAATTCAATGAAGTATGAACTAAGTAATTAGAATACAGAAAATAGAAAACAGAGATAAATTAGAAAATTATTCTAGTTCTAGGATCATCATAATAAATAATACCCTCAGGCAGCATTTTTTCTTGATTCGTATTCGTGTAAAATTTTCGAAAGTGACTTATTCGGTTCTATCAGTGTTAATCGTTCGTAAAGTGAATCTCTTGATTTCGTTTTAGGTATTTCCCTGTAGCAGCGCTGATTACTAATTGTATACAAATTCTGTGTTTTATTTTCCCCACTTATTCTCTTCACCTACAGTCTACGTTATGAAAACTGTTATCAGTCGAAATAACAACTTCAAAATTTTGCTAAACCGAAGAAATAAGGCCAAAAACTTTCTTTTTTTTTCGAAATAATTCAATTCCCAACGATGAAATAAATGACTATACTTTCTCTAGTATCTTGTGTATGAACATTTATTGTGTTTGAAAAATCATCATGAACGTTTCGGTTTGTATCATTTCTGTACATTTTTGCTACGTATGATTTTTCAATCACCAACATTTCACGTTAACAAATTAATACAATTATAATTAAAAAATTTTTACTTACAGTCTAGTCAACCTTCTGGCGGTAGTGCTACCGGCGGTACTACCCAAGAGTTCTCTATCAGAGTACCCAAGTAATTATTCTACGTGTAATCGAATGATTTACTATCACGTTTTCGTAAAACTAATCATATTTTTCTGTAAGGAACCAAAAGAAAAAGTTCAATATTATGCGTTTCAATAGCAACTTGAATGTTGACTTTTCTGAATGGAAGCAAGTTAAAATGGAACGTGAAAACAACCGAGGAGAGAAACACCCTGGTGAAGAAATGCCGAAGTCTGTTCCATTTACCAAAGCATACAATCTTTCCATGCTTTATAAGTCATCAATGATATTTCTTCTCTCGCCTAGATTCGGAGCTGGCAGCGAATTCAGACGAGAAGAGAAAGAAGAAGCTAGAAAAAAGAAATTTGGATACACTTCTAGAAATTATAATCCTGACGATCAACCATGGATATTGAAAAGTGGCGGAAAAAACGGCAAAAAGTAAGGTAGATTTTAATTGATACCATTTTGAGAATTATTTTTCTTATATCAGACATGAAACAGATTTCGTGGTATACGAGAAGGAGGTGTTGGAGAAAACGCCGCGTATTATGTTTTTACTCAAGGTAATGACGGATCTATTGAGGCTTATCCTGTATCAGAATGGTATAATTTCCAGCCAGTTCAAAGATTCAAAGCGTTATCCGCTGAGGAAGCTGAACAAGAGTTTGGAAAGTATGTTATATTCATTTTAATACTATTATATCATTTTAATGTGTAGCGATATCAACGTCAACTATTTTTAGGAGAAACCGAAGTTTAAATTATTTCTCTTTAATGATGCGTAAAAAGTGCCGAAAAGATGAAGAAGATGATATGGACGAAGAAGGCAGCACTAAGAAGAACAAAGGCAGAGGTATCATTTCATATATTTATGTTTATTAATCTCTAAAGTAAATCCACAAAACGCTTTAATCACGCATTTTTTGATAGACTTTAAAATTTCTGACATTGATGATTGGGTTGATTCTGATGAAGATGAGGATAACGATAGCGAAGATGATGATGATGAAAGTAAAGAAAGCAAGAAGAAAAAGAGTACGCCTGGTTATCTGTAATTCTACCTTTCTCAATTCTTATATGCATATCAATTTTTGTAAATTCGTTCTTGTAGAAGTAACAGGCAAGAAAAAAGCGCCACCTAAGAAAAAACCCAATACCGACGAATCTGCTGGTGAAGAAAGTGATGACGGTGACGAGGAAGGTCGAGAACTCGATTACATATCTGATTCATCTGAAAGGTTTGTATTTTATTTTATTTCACATGGTACTTAAGTTCAATTTATCTCACATTAATTTGATTTTCAGTGTTTCCGATCACGAAGCCAAAATAGATAAAGAAATGAAAGGCGTTTCAGACGAGAGCGCTTTACGTAAATTACTCACTTCCGACGAAGAGGAAGAAGAGGAAGAAGAAGAAGCTAAGAAAAGTGGCGATGAAGCGAATAAAAGTGATCACGAAGAACCGGCAGCGACTGAAGAAACACCTCAAGTTTCTAATAGCGCCAAAAAGAAACGTAAAAGGGAACCTGCCCAAGCAAAAGTTAGCTCCAATGATGGCCCTACTACGATTAAAAATGAAGGTAAAATCGCGTAAAAAACAATGTAATCGTTTAAGTTGATTTCTTAACCCACAGTATTGGTGTATTTTTCTTTTTTTCCAGATACATCTTCAGGTTTCAGTGCAGATAGCTCAGATTCTGAAGGAGAGAAAACGAAAAAGGCCGAGACATCGTTTGATGGAAACTCATCTTCTTTGTAAATTTCTATATTTAATATTTTGAAGGAAAGATATTCCTTAGTGAGATTTACTAATTTGTTTTTTTTTTCTTAGAAATGATTCGCTAAATGGATCAGAATCGGTCGCTAAAAAGCCACGTCTTGAAACTCCTAGGTAAACTATGTGACTTTGGATGCAATAAAACGACAAAAGAGTATTTGCATATTTTCAATTGTGAATTTCTGTTTTCAGTGAGCTCGGTATTTCTGAGGAAGCAGTCCGACGTTATCTTACCAGAAAACCAATGACAGCAAAAGAGTTACTGCAAAAGTTCAAGAAACCGAAAACGACTTTGAGTTCAGATCAATTAGTTAATGTCATGACTCAAATACTAAAAAAGATTAATCCTATTAAACAAACGATTAAAAATCAAATGTATTTATCTTTAAAACCAGAAAATGCAAAACCGAAAACATGATGTTTTATCGTTTGTAAATTCATTACGTCGTGATTTTTTTTCTAATGGTGATTTAAACGAATATTTTATATACAAAATTATATAATTACTCATTTGTTGTTAAGCATGCATTTTTTTCATTTTCGAAGTTTTCTTCAGTGTGTTCAATTGATTCTGGCATCCCCTCTCCCCTAGAAAAATGAGAATTTTTCGTGTTGAAAATGTGAAGTTGACAACTTGTTTTTAGGAATACCAATAGGAGGTGTTCGAAAATGAAAATACACATAAAATACATAGAAACAATTTGCTAACATCTCATTTCAAACACTAAGAATTCTCATTTTGCTAGGGAGGAAGGGGGTGGCTTACTTTTTTTGATTCTGGTTACTCTCGGTAACTATTTACATGTTATGAGTTGCTTTGGTTGCTTTTCATTCTTCAAAAGTCTCTTCTTTTCGCACTCAAGTAAAAAATACTAGTTTCAACCTTCAACAAGGTTATGGAACCGAAATGATTTTGGTTCCGGTTTCAGTTTTTATGGTTCCGGTACTGGTTCTTATTTTGAACCGGTTCCAAATGGCGGGTTTCCCACAATTTTTACCATAAATATTTTTCAGCATCGCGATAAGATGATTTTTTTGCTTTGATGGGGACCGAAATTGGAACCAATATTTTTTTCGGTTCTGATTCCAGTTCCGGTTTCCCTTTTAATCTCTTGGTTCCGATTTTGGCCTGAGTTCTGATTCCTTGAACTGGTTCCAGTTCTGGTTTGGTTTCACCGCCTTGCCAGTTGACAGTATTGCAAAGAATATATACATTTTTTTTTTGAAAAAACAAAACATAGTTTTTGTTGGTTTTAAAACAGGGATGGAAGAACAATGAAGAACCGAGAACCAAAAATGTACAGAACATGCAATTTTAGAGAACAAGAATAAAAAAAAGAACATCAGAGTTGAGTGATTGAAGAGCAAAACAAAGACAAGGGCAAGGAAAGCAATTTTACCATTTTTGAAGAACAAGAAAACCCCTTAAAAAATCGGTTCAAAAAACAAGACTAAGAACGAGAACTACTATTTTTTCATTTTTTTTGAATTTTAGCAGACAATTCCTTGGTTTGCTATAATTTAAGCACATTTTAATGATTTTTTCCGAGGTCATACTCTCGTTTTCATTGATTTTTTGTACTGATTTGGCGACTTTTATGCAAATTTTCAATAATTTTGGGGATAGAATTGTAGCCGGTTGAATTGTCGAGCAAAAACCAACAAGAACGAGAACAGAGATCTAACCAAAACCATATAGAGAACAAGAAGAGAATATGACAACAATATTTCAAATAGCGTGAAGAACAAGAAGAAACTGAGAATTAAACTTACAAATCTTGAATAAAAACAAAATTAACAAGAACAAAAATTTTGATTAATGAGAACAATAACAAGAAGGGGGAATTATTATTCACTCGTTCTTCCATTCCTGTCTTAAACATGGTTTTATTAGTTTAAAACTAGAGTAAAATTATTTTGAAAAAACATGTTTAAAACATTTAAATATTTTAAAAATAATTAAAACGCGTATTAAACTTGTTTTAAACTAGAAACTTCATTTTTTTGTCTATTTTTTCATGTATTGTTAATTTTTGATTTTTCGAAACTTCTATTCAAAGTTTCCGAAAACTCAGGTAAAACAGAAACAAATATATCAACTTGAACCTTGCAAATTCATCAAAGGTGAAGACAGGGCTTGAACAATTGTTAATTAATAATTTATAATTTACAATTAGGCAAATAATTAATTATCCGATCGGTGGGTGGGAGGGGCAACCCAGACAAACACTTCCGAATAATGCCGAGTTTAACCGAATCCGACGCGCTTTACCATTGTGCCATGCTTCTGAGTTCTAACGTAACGTATGAAAATCATGATAAGTGATAATAAGATTGTCTGTTTTCATTTCGTACCGGTTTTTGAATTTTATTTTCAATTGTTTTCGACAAAGTATTGGAATATACTTCATCATTACTTCTTTGTTTCCATGCCTTGATTGCAATTTGAAGAGATGGACGATAGTGACATTTCTTTAGGTTATAAAAATGTACCTTCACGGTTATCCAAATCCGCCGGTAGAAAGTCCGGGTTATTCTATACACCGAAAAAAAGGTAATTGCTGACTTATATTAATATATTTCCATCTTTACTTATATTTGTGTTGCGTTCAGCCGAAGTGTATCTGGCCGATCTACTCAATCTACCCAGATAATATGCAAAACACTTTATCACAACGTTGAAAGTTATGGATCACCGGTACCTGTACAAATCACCGAAGCATTAGCGTTTTCAGATAGTAAGCGCAATATTAATGAAGCAGTTCGCTAAATCTTACGTAAATACTTCAGTACACGACATTCATTTCTTCAGGAAATGCAGTTTGCAGTGCTTCGATAGCTCGTGATGGCTGGGCTTGGTTCGTAATTGGTAGGCGTTTGTTGATATGGCAGGCTGTTGGTAGTAAAAATATATTCGGCTCAATGTGTAAAGAATTGACTCTGCCACCATCGGATTTAGCTTATTCGTCAAATCTGATGTGTGTTTATAGTTCTCATGGTAATCAGGTAAGATATTTTGTTCGATAAAAACTCATTTACCATTGTTAACTATTGGAGTACCATTATTTGTTTATTTTATTTTGTCGTAGACGATATCTTGTATTGTAGTGTCACCGGAAGGATTGATACGATTTTGGCCGAACGTAAGCAACGAAGGGATATCTATTGAGTTTAATGCTAATCTTCAAGTAAGTTTGCCGAAGTACGTTTGATTCATACGGATTCGTAATAACGCAACTTACCACACTGCAGGGTCAAGAATGTGAAACAATCAAACGTCTTCCTAATATCGGCTTCATAGTGGCCACCACTACGGCGACAATTTTATTAGTGGAAACAAATAATATCGGCGGCAGGCATTCGATCACTTGTAGACCTCTTTCTACACCAACTGGTTGGTTAGGTGGGATTAGTCGTCGATTTTCATCCATTTTATTCGGCGGTATGCATACAATGCAGAATAACGATCATGTAAGTGGTGTTAATCGTTGACTTTTTTTCTATAATAATCTTGTATACCGACGTGTTATTATATTCTTGTAGAAATTAGTGAGGATTATTATCAACGAAGTGAAGACACCTGTTGTACCAGCTTCTGCTAACGAATTTCATTTATATGTGCTTGCAAGTCACACTTTACAAAAATGGTCCTTGGTTGTTGGTGAACAGGAAAGACTCGTGTATGAATGTAAATTGGAATCGTTCGTTGTGGATAATTTTATTCATAATATTTGGGTATGATGATGGCCGTACTGTTGAACGATATATTATTATTTTCGTCTTTCACTATTATCAATTTGTTTGCAGAATACGTCCGACGATAACGAAGTTGAATTATGTTTCTTGGATATGCAAATTATTGATTCAAACAGCGAAAGCATTATTATCTTAGCTATAGCTTCCAATCATGCTGTCTCTCCTCGATTACACTACGCTTTAGGTAAATTGACTATTTTAAGAGCTAGTGAAACTGCAGATGATTCGATGTAAGCAACGTTTTTTGAATTTTCCAGTTACTATCGATGCGAGTGGAGCATCAGCTCCCAGTCAAGCAGCATCATTCCACTTGATAAAAAACGCTGATTTTTCGCTGTTCCATCCAGACCACAATTTGAAAAAAATTTATTTGCTGACTAGTGGCCAAACAGTTTACATGTATAATCATCGATACATTATTTCTTCGTCGGGTAAAAATATTTTACTTGAAATTAATATACTTTCGAAGTTTTTCTACTAATGTAAAGTGATTTTTCTTTAGCAACGGCAGGATGCGACGAAGTCGATGTGATTGATATACCAGAAGCCAATATTTTGGGAGGTGTCGCTATAAACCGTGTACCAATATTTTTCTCTCGAAATCACGGTTTTATTGCAGTTACCATGTCAGATTTAATAACGCCTTTTGATTTAGCCAACAGGTTTGTTAGTTAAATTTTCTTTCACTCCGAGTTGAAATCATTTATCAGACTTCATTACTTGAATTTCTTCTTAAACTTACAGTACAGCAACTAGTTTTGACCCATCTATCCTGTCTGATTCACAATTTCACGATTCCGACGTGGCCGATGTCACACTAAATAAAGATCCGAGTGCTTATCTGAAAGCAGCTTTTTTGTATTACGTTAGCAAAAAATCGGTACGTTCTGATGCTTCTACAAAACGTAATTTCATTTAAATTTTCTTACGAGCAATTTCTGTTTCAGAATCAAGCTAAAGCTATGATTAAAGAAATTTTTCCGCTGGAAGAAGCATCGCCTCAAGTGGATTCTGCTCTAGATTTGGTTGCAATTAAAGTTAGCCTAGATTTAATCGATGATGTACCTGCTAAAGATCCTAGATGGGCTGATGTTAAATCTTCTGGTAAATGTTACAGCGTTTTTCAAAATTCAAATAAATTAATAAGGTTATTTATTTCATTTATTATTGCTTATTGCAGAAAAAATTAATTTGAATAGTACTTTAT
Source organism: Ferrisia virgata (assembly GCA_900060175.1). Lineage (NCBI taxonomy): Eukaryota > Metazoa > Arthropoda > Insecta > Hemiptera > Pseudococcidae > Ferrisia > Ferrisia virgata. The sequence continues at coordinate 4,767 of FIZR01000226.1, read as the reverse complement.
CGTTACAAATTCAAAGTCAGTTGGAAGAAAAACAACAAGCTCTGGATTGGTTTATATCTTTCATGAGAGATGTTGGATTATGGGGAAGAGTATGTCCTTGCATTATAAAATTGACGTTTTAAAGTGCCCAATGGAATTGAAACACGAATCTATTTTTATTTATTTACAGTTGGGCGCTGTTACATGGAACAATGTAGTAATGTCCACTACTTATATTTTTGCCGAACAAGCTGAGAAATTGATAGCTGCGCTCGTATTAAGAAAATTACAAAATAAGTAAGTTGTTATATAAAATTTATTTTTAGATGTATTAATTTTATAATTAATGTGGTGACTTTTTACCGGTCCAGATACCCTCAGATATTGGAAGCTGTAATTAAAGAAGTGGTTAAACAGAACGACATGAAACCAAGCGGAGGGTTAACGGTTTATGATCTGTTTTATAGAAAGGTTTGATATTAGATCATTTAATTTCATTTCAAGTTGCCAGTTTTTGGTCTGATTTTCTGTGTCATATTGTCAATGAAAACCAAGCTATTACAGTCTGTCGACCAACGGTGGATGGGCGGGGGTGGGGGGACCAACAGACCGTTAAAACAATTTTTAACAATTTCAGATATTAATTTTTCCTCCAAGCATTAAAATCATTTACTTTGCTCGATACCAACCAAAATCGCTTTAATTCGATCGATCGGCTTATTTTGGCGGCGAATTAGATATATACGAGTGGGGATGAACTTGGGTCAAAATTCCATTATGCCCCGATTTGGAGGAAGGGGTGCTGTGGAGTCAAAACGCAAAAATTGCCCCTTTTTAAGCCATTTATTAGAAATTTAAAAGTTGTATAACATGTCCAAAAACCAATCTCCCAAGTCAATTAGGAGGGGAGATGTGGGGATTTCCCCCAATTTTAACTTTGAAAAAGGGCTGTTCCTCCTATAACTTTCCACCAAATTGAGCTACGAAGTTGAAATTTGGTATGCATATTTAGTTGGAGCCCTAGATGTGCCTTTTGGGGGTTCGGACTTTTTAGCTCCATTTCACCTCCTCACAGCCCCAAAAAAGTGATTTTTTTTAGTAGTTTTTTCTAAATTTTTGAGTTTGTTCCTCGTATAACTCCCCTAATGAAGCTAGAAAGTTGAAATTAGGTGCATACATTTAGTAGTGATTCTAGATGTGCCTTTTGAGGGTTTTGACTTTTTAACTACATTGATCCCTTCCCATCTTTGATGCTTTTTTTTTTAAATTCTCATAATCGTAATGTGCCACGAAAATCAGACTGTAAAAGCATCACTGTTACGATTTTTTTTTTTCATGATTTTTCTGATTTTAATCGAAACATTATTGATGATTTTACCATTTTGTAAATTCAAGGTTAGCACTGTCCACAAAGCGTTAATCCAATTATGCAATTATTGTGAAGAATTTGTCTGTGGAGATCATAGTTTGCAAAGTGTTAGTAAAACGATAAGCCACACGAATACGATTTTATTGGTACGAATCCTTCTACATTCGAATATTTCTCGTTAATTTCTTATTTCGAAAATAATTTGTTTTTTTTTTTTTTATGAATTTGTACAGAAAGTTCTCGAAGAAATATCTCAATTCAGACAAGAAAAGGGTATCGTTTTTTTACCTGATGCTTTGAATATTTCAAATTTTAGCACCGAAATGCTTTCATGGACCGCTGCGCCGGGTGCTGATGGATTAAAAGATGCTTTATTATTAGAAGTACGCGTGGTATTGATCTATTCATAATTTAATCCAGAGTTTATTTTCTAACCAATCGAATGTTTTTGTTTTAGTCCGATCTCACGATGAAATACGGCGTGAAATTAGCCTCAGCACTGACCCAGCGTCAAGAATTACTCAATCAACTGGTGTCTATCGATAGTATTATTCTAGAAGGATGGAAAATACACGTCGAAAGTGTCGCTGATCGAAAAGTTCGCCACGAGTTTTTATTAAATCAATACGAAAATGAAAGATTAACTTTGATACAAGCGTTATGTAAGTTTTTTCGTATTTAAGCAAGTACTAAAGCCTTGTATATTTATTCGTTTGTTTTATTTTATTTGGATAGACGACGTTGGTGAATTCGAACCGGCTGCTTCGTTAGCTGAGAAATACTTGGATTTTACCATTTTAGTGAAAATTTGCGATAAAACAGATGACGAAGATAGACTCATGTATTATATGGATAAATATGAGAAAAAGGTTTACTCTGCTTGTATTTAAATGTACAGAAATTCAATTATTCGCCATCTTACACGATGTAATTTATTTTATAGGATTTCGCTCAGTTTCTGTTCACTTGGTATATTCGAGAGAAGAAACAAGGCAAATTGTTAACCCAATTTCGTTCGAATAAGAAGCATCAACAAGCGTTGAGTAAATTTTTAACCGATCATCTCAGTTTAGCTTGGTTGCATGCTGCATTTATTAATAAATTCGAAGAAGCCGCCGATGTCCTATTAAATTTAGCTTTCCAAGAAATTGAATCATTGAAACGTAAAAAGGTAATCTTGGAGTGTTCCATATCAGAACGAAACTACTATATTGCTTTGTTTCTACATTTTTCGTGATATTATTTATAGAGTATGCTCACATTGGGTAAATTGGCTTTATTAGCATCTTCCAACAACGATCCTAATGTAATGGAAAAAGTTAATAAAGAATTAACGTTGATGGGATACCAAGAAGAATTACCAGAAATAGTCTTATCTGCGTTTGGTTACGATTTCGACACAATGAGGGTATTTTTACCTGCTGAATTAATCAGAGTCAGTAAAACACATATTTTTTCATTTAAATTTATGTTCAAGTTTTTGAAATTTATTCTCCTTTTCGTTCGTACAGTTTTACATTTGCGAAGAGAATTCATCGGCGACTGAAATAGATTTCATTAAAGCTTTAGATTTACTTCATTTCGTTGATGATGAAATTGAAAAGAAAGATTTAAGGTTGGTAATTTGAAGTATAATTCATTTTGATTTGTATTTTTTTATTTGCTACTTCTAACGAACAATTTTCTTTACAAAGATATGAACTTTGGTGTAAGGCTGTTCTAAGAGATAATTGGCCCGAAGAAGGAATCGATACCAGTGATCCAATTAGTTATATTCATAATTTCTTGTTTTTCAAGATCATCAACTTCAGTTCAGAGAAAGGTAAATTGAAGTCAATTCACGTTTATAGAGCTGCGTGATGTATATTTTTTGTAATTTTTTTTGTTGTTAGATTCTCATGTTTTAGATTTACTTCCAGAAGATTTCGAAAAAATTATCGAATCAGAAGATCTGGGAGAGTTAAGAAATAATAAAACCTTTCAATATTTAATGAAAATTGGTCATGAATATTATTCAACGCGTCAAATGACGGCATAAAGAATTAGTCTTGTGTGAAGAGTTCAATTTTTTATTGTTTGTATATTTTGTGTATTAAACTTTGAAGATTACTGTTTTGTATTTGTGTCAAAGAATTTAAAATAAATTTTTTCTTTAAAAAAAAACGTTTCTTAGTAGACTAGGAATGTCTAAAAATAATGAGGTGGAATATTCGATTTGTCTGCGTTGAGAAGGCAGGTGCTCGAGCGAAGTGAGGGCGAAAATAAAAAAAAAATCACAGTGTTTATTTGAAAACCAGGGCTGTGCACTCGAAGTGGATTCGGAGCCAGAAACCGCTTAGCCCCGGTTGAAAATAAGAACCAGAACCAAAAAAGGTGGAACCGGAGCTGGAAGCAAGAGACCGAAGTGGAACCGGAATCAAAATCGTTTTGGTTTTACAGTCCTGGTTAGAGAGACATGAAAGTGGGTAGAATTTGATCAAATATTACGAAGACAATAAGCTAAGCATGTGTTGATCCCATCGTTCTTGGTTGATCCAAGTTGTGAACTTTCATTTTAGCTCCTAGGATCTTGATAAGAAGTTTGTTTCAAGGATGCTGATAACGTTAATGTTTAATGATGAAATGAATACTTTGATTCGAACTGTGAACTTTTATTTTAGCCACTGGAATCTGAGTGGAAAATTAGTTTCAAGGATGCTGGTAATGTTAATGTTTAATGAGCTAAGTACTTTTCCTTCCACATGATCGATAATTTTAGCTATACTGAATCTTCCATGCAGATAACAAAAGCAAAAATTGAGATCTGAGAAAGTATATTTCTGAAAAAAATTACATCAGGTTTCAATTTTTAAAAATTTTACACAGAAACAAGTGATGCACTACGTATGCATGATTAAAGTTATAATTAGGAAAATTCAACAATCCTCACATCAACAATATTTCCGATCACATGAGTAGAAATATAGAAAATTCTTTCGGAAAATTCAATTAATTTCAGGTTAGTAAACGTGCTTCAAATGAATCCATGATCATGAAATATCAATCTCCATTGTTTCATATGTTTGAAATACAAAATTAAAATTAGAAAATGCACACAATACCACCTATTATCAACCATAATGTAATTTTCTAGGCTGTAGTTACAAAGCAATAAGATAACAATTTCAATTTGATGGTAATTGGCGAAAAAAATTCATAATTTTCGTAAAAAATTAAAAACTCCAACAAAAATACTAGCTATACAACTTGAATAACAAATATCCCATTTCACTGATTATCTGATTATTTCAACGTAAAGCGCTATCTTTGCAAATAAGTACGAAACTTCTTTCTATTTTTAAAAGTTGGTTTGAAAAAATCGTAATTCGAGAGCTAGATAAATACGTGGCGCTATCTATCGGAACATTTCTGAAGTTTTG
>FIZR01000224.1:0-10101 GCA_900060175.1 Ferrisia virgata | reverse complement strand
TGGCGAGGTCCCAGCCCCTACGACGTGGACGTGCGACTAGGAGTTGAAGACAGGAGACGAATCCTGCTCCCGTTTAGGGGCCTTCAGTAATAATTCCAGAACAAGACTGAAATTACTCATACAAACATGAAATTCAACTACAAAATATTCAGCCTAAAAACCACTAAATTGTAATCTGAATGATGCTAATCTCATATTAGAGTATAAATCCACGGTGCGTTTCAACAACTACAACAAAACAAACAGCACGCGAATAATACCCCAAAAAAATACACAAAACCCCATTGTTAACTTGATACATATTAAATTAAAAAAAATTAAACACAAAATGATAATCTAAATAAAGCCATCAACCTTTCATACAGAAGAATTTTAACACAGGTAAAAAGTCAAGGATAAAGTTTTCAAAATCGTTTTTCGACTGGCATTCTTTACACGAAATGCTCACCAAGTAAGTAAAAGTATTTTTGATCTTGAAATCGATCGATGAAGAAAAAAGGTCACCAAAATAGATCCGTGATAGTACAATCCGGAATCCAATTCCTAAACACATCTCAGCAACTAGAATAAAAAAAATTACACAAATGTTCACAAGAACAATACCACCAAAAATATACAGAAACCACATTTCAACGTAATTTACATTAAATTTAAAAGCTAAGGCACAAAATGATAAATTTAAATGAAGCCATTAACCTTCACACCAAAGAATTTAATGAATGTAAAAAATCAAGGAGCAGGTAAGTACTTTCGCCATTTTAAAACTTTTTTTCCCATCGGAATTATTCTCCACAAGAAATGTCTTAATGGGAAGGGCAAAACACGCAATTACCTCGTCCAAAGTTCAAATCGCTGTATCTGCAAATATAAAGAAGCTATTACATGAATCAATAATAATAAATAAAATAAGCGTATTTTCTAGTTCGTAAATAATTAATAATTTAGTGCCAAAATGATAGAAAGCTAAGATCAGGTAGTACATCTAGCAACAGGATGTAATTAATAGAATAAAATAAAAATACAAACATCAGTTCCAAGTGCGAGGTGTTTAAAGAAAATTCCATAACGAAAAAAATGTTGCAAAGTGAAGAATTTAACCATAAATTTAGCTCCTGAAAAGTTGATTTTCTGTCTACGTGATCAATCATATCTCCTTCTTGCAAAGGGAATGCTTTAAATAAAATCCTGAGAAAAAAACAGCTAAGTGATCAAAGATTACGTAAAAAATGCTACAATGGCGACAATAAACAACAACAATGAGACTTACCCGGTGATATAAATGAACACGAGGTTGGCAAGTACTTATTTTTTACATCTGGTCTGAAAAAATAAAACCATCACCAGGTAACTTCGCTTCCAACTATCTTAAAAATCTCCACGGTTAGCTACTGGGAAGGAAAATTAAAACATAAATAACTAGGAATATTACATACATCAAATCGACAATCTTTTCACCAACCTAGTTATACTTTTAATAAATTTCTGCCTTCTGTGATACGAGGAGTTTTCATGGTACTTGCACAAGATATAGGAACGTAGGTGAAATACAGAATTAGCCTTGATTCGAAGCACCTATTTTAAAAAAAAAGTTTTTAATATCAATAATGATCGTAAAATAAACAAAAATACGCGAAAATCATCCGCGGTTATTCAATATCTATGATGAGCCAATAATTCGGAAAGCTCCAGAGCATGAACCTAGTGGTATTTCCATAGTAGGGAGAGGTTCATCTCAGACCGGAGATACGCAGATGATACCACCACCTTGATTGCTATGGATGAAGAAGAAACAGTAAAGATTGCCAACCTGGTGAAAACGTGCTGAATGCAATTTGATAGTAATGTCCATCTTTACTATCAAAACATGCCGACGTTATTTTTTCAACTACACAGCCTCTGTAGAAATATGATCGTAAGTTAAATAAGCACGAATTAAAAAATATAAAAATAAAAGTAAACAAAGCGAAAACGTATTCTTTACCTGGGCGTAATTAAATCTGGAATTGATCACTCAGCAAGAACTTTTAAAGCTTGATTTCGTTGGATCGAATTCAAACTAAAATATAATGAAAACTATACAACATTTCAGTGACGATGGCAATCAAAATTTGGATCACGATCTCTAAAAGTACAAATCCGGCATGTACCATTTTCACACCACGGCTTGAAATTAAAAATGCAGAAATCCCAAATCCAAATAACTGCGTTCCAGGATCAGTTTCACCAGCATGTCCACAGGCTGAATTAAACATCTATCCAAGATCCGATCCACATGCTGCACACTACGTAAGCCTTTTGATTTTGAAACTAAATCACATTTGAATTTGCAACGATATTTATGAAAATTAACAGTTCAATTACGTACACCGAAAGAATAAAACATATCAGAACTAGAAGGCAGCTACTCAAATCAAAATACAAATATGTAAGTAATACTAGAAATACTTACTCATTTAAATTTCATAAGAAACTGGTAACGTTGTCGGCTTGAAATCTGGAATTCAAAATTCCAAACAGCTGCTTTCCACAGTCAGCTTCATCAGCAGGTAACCAGGCTGAATCTTCATCTATCCACGATCTGTTACAATGTTACTTGCGGGTTCTCAGACTAAATGCATAATCCATTCAAGATCTCTCAAATTTTTTCTTGTTTAACCATGCACATAATATACCAAGTTACAGAATTCCATCTGTAAAAAACATTCACGAATAAATAATTAAATTAAATAAAGAAACATACGACGATGAACAAATGAACAAAACAAATTATAAATTAAAGAAACATTTGTGAGCTCCTATTCAAATTTTTGCAATTGAGTATTACTCTTCGAAAATCAAAATTTAAAACTCAAATAATTTTGTACAGACGGTTGGGACAAGATCATGGGTGCGTTCACTTCATTTTATACACACGCATGTGTACTTATATCTAGCCAATCAAATTCGAATAATTTACCTCAATCCTGGTTCAATTTTTCGAAAATTTAAATAACCATCCAAACCGTGGGCTAAACTTGGAGCGCTAGTGTGGCAAGCAATGAAAATGTTTGTTTATTTTTGAAACCGGACTTCTCTCATATTTGTACTGTGTGGTATTGTACTTGGTAATTTTCTTGGTGCAGCGCACTCCATACTGGTACCATCATGTAATGGTAGCAGTCCGATTTTTATCCCTTCAATATTACGTTATTTATACTGGAAGAAACTAACTCCTCTCCAGCTAATCATAGTATAATAAACAAACCAAATCATGAATCACAAATGTGATAAGCGGCCATTTTGTGTAAATTTCTTACAGAGTGTTCGATCTTTGATCAATTTCGACGCCCCCACCCTTAGCAAAACGAGAATTTTTTGATTTTCAACATATCCAATCTCTGGGAAGGAATATCAGGGTGATGTCAGAACCAATCATCAACCTGCTATCTAATGGACTGCTAATGCTGTAGAAATCGAGCAGTTATTCAGTTATTGAAACTCTTAATGCGCATGCATCATGCACAAAATGGGACAATATGGTATGGTGAAATGTAAGGGAAATAAGTTCTTCTTTGACACAAGACCACATCTACACCCGATCTCAGAGGTTCAATGTTACCTGCTACATTCTTGACTTAAATTCTTTTGATTTGAATTAGCAGTCAATTGCATGAAAGGTACTTTGATGATTGTTACTTACCCAAATATTAAAATCTGTAGGTTTATGTTTGAACGATGTCAGCAATATGAATGCGCAACCAAGAGCTGTTCTTCCAAAGTTTCTATGATTAATTCCAGCAGTTATTCACTGGAAAATACAAAAAAAATGAAACAATCAAATCTGAATTCTAAATAGGTAAGGTATCCATAAATAAAATTATAAATGTAAGATTTATAAATGTGAAATTCGAAATATTTATGTAAACAATATTATGAAACAAACATGAAATCAAAAATTCAATCACTTTAGAATACATGTGGAAAAACCATTATTGTTATATGGGTTTTATGCCAAAGTGGATCAGTTTTTAGATTTTGATGTTGGCCTGAAAATGCCTATCCGGTCATCGTTTGGGACACTGGATAAATTTGGAGTTCTCAAGGTGTGGGTGTGCTCTCATACTTTCAGATTGGCAACATTTCTATGTGGAATGATGGTTAAGATACAATGATTTGATCCTTACAGGATCCCATGTGTACACGTGCACACATGGAGATAATTAAACGGAACCGAGATTTAAACAATATGGAATACTTATCTAAGGTCTTTATTTTCTGGATCATGCGTTACGATTCTAGTAACAGATTCCCTCCATACTACATTACGATAATGCTATTCAACACAAGTCACACCAACTCATATTACATTGTTACTAAAATTTATTGCCTGAAAAAACTATTGATATTTATTGCCCTGAGTACCAGCATGGCATACTGGTTAAACCACAGCTCACTAAACGAGAGGTCATAGCTGCAAATTCCACTACCAGTAAAACATGTGATTGTAAAAATATGCATCACATTAGACTAGTAAATGTTACAGATGTGTGATTCACATTGAATCTTTCAATTGTCAAACTATCGAATACTATCATTAATATCGATTGTTGCGGAATTTGAAATGTAACTCTTTAGTACAAGACATTCACAATAAAATTCGAATCTTTTCTTTACCCAATCGTTTTTTATTCTCACAGTAATGCATTGCATGCATTTAACAACTATTACACGCTTTCCGAGCCTTGTCAGTTACAACAGAGATAATTAGACAACATGCAGTCTGTTATCAGAATCAAAAAGTTTGTAACTGGTTTGAGCACTGTGAAAGCTCAATAAAGACCTCCCTAAAAATCATCATGATACTGTAAGCATGGAGATCACATTTGTGATGGATGGCTTCACCCATTGAATGTATCAAAGGATGACAGCACATTAGCCTTGAGACCTATTTGATTTGATTCAACTCTCCAATTTTAACACTTTTTCATGAAAGAAATACAACCCTGCTGGTGTGGAGTCAATCAAGAATGTACTTCACACAGGATGGCAAACTGAAGAGTGCTGAGTAAGATCCTGAAATCACCACCTTGAGCTGCTGTTAAATTGGGTTGCACAGCCAGGTTCACTTAGAAACTAAACTATTTATCTAAAAGCCATATGTCAGTATGATCTCTACGGTAATACCCTGCCTTATAACTCTTAGCTCAACTTGCAGCAGAAATATTCGAAGGATCGCTTAAAAGAACAGCTAAAACAACCCCAAAATTACTTGGTTAGGGTTGTGAGGGGATGCAATACAGCTGAAGTAATTCAAAAAGCACATGTATTTCGTATTTCAAAACCACTACGCATTTATTTCAACATTAGCAGGGGAAATGTGCTTAACAGTCTTTGCTTTGCAATCATAATTTTCACATGAAGCATTAGCTGTCCATACAATATTATATGCTATATTATTATCTAAAATTGGAACTTGCATCTATACTGAAATAATTAACATTGTATCACTCACCTGAGTAATCCTAGAGAACCAATGCACAACACCATGTTAATACTAAGTAAATCTTGGAAACCAAATGGAGTACACAACAAAAAATCTGAATATTCACGGAACTCCACGAATATCTTGCACAAAATCACCTTTTAAAGCACTGTTTTAAAAAATTAAAATTCTTTTTATGTTCCTCAGTTGTTATTACATCATGGTAGGGGAAGGTGGGGGAATTGTGCGCACTTGACTTTGAACGACTGTAGAAAAGTCCCCATCAAAGATTAAAAAACCCTAATTGCAGGATCAATGACCAAAAATTATCAAAACAATATCAATGTTTACTTAGTTTCTTGTAAGGATCAACAACCAAAAAAAATTATCAAAACAATATCAATGTTTACTTAGTTTCTTGTACAATATAAATGAACACAAACATATCAATAAAATATAAAAATAGAATGAATAGAAATTTGAACTGTTGTAGTCAAGTTGAAAGGTAAAATATATCTGCTAGCAAACAGAATATTGATACCACGGCAGTCTTAAAAATTATCCCTGATAAAGGAACATCACTTACATAATAGAAGTAAAGAATAAATTAACTGTTGTAAAATTAGGATATAGAAGGAAAGACTCAGTCAAAAATACATATAAAACTAAACTAAGTAAAACGCTAAAAAATTAAATTGTAAAAATTATGTAAAAAATAGGAAAGATAAAAATAGCTACTACTACGAAAAAATTTTCATTCTTTTGATTGAGATGTTTTGACTAATTTATCATACTTGACATACAACTTCGCATACTGTTTAGCACCATTTTTCAGTCGAGCTTCTAAATCAGACTTTGTTTTCTGAGGCAAAATAAAATGAAACAAACTTAATACAAACTTTACAAGGAATAAGAAATCAATTAATAGAAGTTATATTAGAAGTTATATACATACATCGTGGGTAATTTTCATTACTTCCAATTCTGTTGTGATTTCAGTCAATTTGGCAGACATTGCCTGGAAGCAAAAAAAAATACTCTATTAAACCAAATATACCAGTATCATTCTATGTGAAATAAGATCTTCAATTAGGACTGAATTGAGCCAGACATTTCCATGACAGGCACGGACAATGTATGTGGCCCACATGAGTTCTAGATTCTTAGAACTAGCAAAACTTATCAGATTACAATTGGTAGTTCATCAAGCAAATGGAACCACCGGGGAAGAAATAATCCTACAGATGGAAGATGACTGATTTCAAAACTGTGTTATGACAGTCGGAGCCCACCAACAACTGATGGGTTATAGTTAACATCACTGAAGTATGCACCCTAACCAAAACAGCATCAGAGGAAGAAAAATTCTGCTATTATCCAGAAGAAACACTATCAATTCCGAAAGGGGATGTTGGGCACTGAGAGCACTTGAACGCCAAATCACTCATTGTGAGAGCCAAAACACATCTAAGAGCTTATGCAAGATGTAAGTGACCATTATTGTTTAGTGTTACAATTTAAGCTGAGCATCACACAAGACACTGTAGAAAAAAAGCAGATTTTCAAGTTGAAGAATGTAGCAGTTATTATGAAGATTACACAATGCTAATAACCTAGACTCTTATATAAGATGTCAACAATGACTGATTTAAGGGTTATTCTGCACACAGGCAAATCAACTTTTGTGGCAACAACAAATTGTATAGATTACAGGATAAGAAAACAGGGAAGCCTGCTGGAAATACATAGTCCAAAAATTACATTCGAGAAATCAAGAAAGGAGATAATACAATAGTATGGGATTGTCTGCAAATTTTGGATGGATGGAAATCATACAGTCAGGGGTTGTATTGAGACAAACTTGGAAAACAACTAAAAGCCCCAATTATTAAAGGAGCTGGCAATGACAAGGAAAGTCAGAACAAGGAAAGTCAGAAATCACTGGATGAAGTGAGAGACGCAGTAAAAAGAGTACAGAATTGCAAAGCGCAAGGTTGCAATGGTATAGAATTGCAATATGGCAGGCACAATACTTTCATAATAGCATAATAGAAGGGCAAGGTATGGCTGCTCACAAAGCAACTGAGCTCAAATTTAACAGACTCAACAAGGGCTCGTTGAAGAAATACATCGTCAACTACAGGAGGCAAATGATAATTATGCAGCTGCCGAAAAAAATTATACAGCTCTTGAAAAGGATCTGGTAAGTGAATCATTTGATTTGTTCTTTCTTCCTTGATTTTCATGCTTTTAAGGTCGAGATTTGTTTTGTAATGTATTACTAATGGTGAGTGTTAGGTTGTTTTGTTTTGACTTTAGGACCAGAAATATGAACTCAATAGTTATTAAGAGACCCTGTTAAGTTCTTTTAGTCCAAATGCTCGATTAAGGAAGTACAAATAGCGATCCACCAAAATTGAATACAATCGCTGTAACCCACTCATGTGAGAGGATGAAAATGAATTTATGAATGAATTTTGTACAAAAATTTGGGTTACAAATAATGGCTCATAAATGTGAAAATATAGCTGTTGAAGGAGGTTGAAAAATGAAAATCGATGTCATTGAAATAATTCTTAATTTTTTCTGGGTAATGAACAGATAAAACTTAATTGGCTGTTGAAGGGATAACAATGAAAGAAATATGGAACAGAATGTGGTGTAGGCTTATTCTAGAGTTGGTATTCCAAACATGTGACATGTGACAAAATGGGAAGCCCTTTTTTTTTTACAATTTGTATTATAAATTTCCCAAGTATGGTATGTAAATGAATCTGAGTGTAAAATCAGTTTGTTTCATTGTCAAGACATGAAACATTGCAAATTGCTATGTTGTAGAATTTTTGCACTGTTTCTGTGATTGTATCCTAATTAAAGGTCTTTGATTTCAATTATGATGCAAATACCATCAGTTCACTGTTCTCAAAAAAATTGTTTTTTCCAGTTTTTATTATCGCTTACAAAATTTATACAGAACTGTCAGGTCCTAAAATAAATGCCATATTCGCAATCATGCCTTCCAATCATCTCAAATTGGTAGAAAGTGATCCTTATACAAATTATCCATGAGTTCACGATGCCTTTACAGTTGGACTATCGACCTAGAGCAGATAAGGAATGAAGGAATGAGGGTATCAACAAAATCTGTTTTGTGGTGGTAGAAGATCGCTGAAACAGTTTCCAGCAATGTAAATAATTCCTTTTCATTTTTTTTTCATCTTGCTCCTTCATTAACCAAAAATTGGTTAAATTTTGTAAGTATACTTGGATTAATAAGGATGGCAATAGATATGATATAACTTATATGGGTAGGGATGACCTCAAAGACAGTCAAACATCTTTAAAAATTGGGTAAATATTTCATAAAAGTTGGTAAAAAGTGCAGAAAATTACGAAAAAATGTTGAAAAATGGATAAAATTCAACCACAATATGGAAAACAACGTTGAAATAATTGAAAATTAGATGAAAAAGTTGATCAATAATCCCGAAAAAATTATAAGAAACTCAAAAATTAATTACCTTCTTTGTTTACCCCAATAAAATATAATTCTTATTTCAAAAATTTATACAAATTCACGGCATTAAAAATTTTAAATTACCATATAAATTCTGAAATTAATTACCCCCCCCTTCAATTACCAACACAAAAATTCATCCTTTTTGTAAACTAAAAAAAAATTTTGAAATTGGAAATTTAAATTACAATATTCAATAACTTACACTCGAATTGAATTTTCCATGATGCACATAAAAAAATTATTGCAGAAATAACACACGACCAACTACATTATAAAATCGCGAACACATTTAATTAATTGAAATGTCTAAGTACACTGAAAAAAAATCGATCAGAGCTTCACGAAAGTTACTCTCAAACTGAGCAAATGTTCTTGCTGCTTCCTTTGAATAAAGCATTTTAAATATGAAAGAATATTTTTATTTGACCCCCCACCCCCCACATATTACCACTGGGATGGCAGTGAAAATACAAATGTATTACCCCTGAATATTAAATTAATTTTGTCAAGACTTCACTCTTCCCGCTTTTATTAAAAATTTGTTCTATTGTTCAAATTTTACCTCATCATAAAATTTACCACTGACAGAGTTATATTTGAAAGTGGGGCCTATTGTTCAAATTTTATCTCACAACCCTGTTGTTAAAATTTATTACCTGCACTGAAGGCCTTTGCTGTCATCCGAATTTCTTTCATTTGTGCCAGCATTTTGGCACTTTTATTAATACTTCAAAACTACTCCAATAAATTTGGAATTTATAATCTACTAAAATTTCTGTTCTTTTATTCTCAGGGGGTCTATGGTGTAAAGGTCCCATTTTTCCGTTTTAGCTACCTGATTCAGATTTAATTACACTTTTCAATCATTTTTGCGATTATTTCAATTACAAGTGGTGCAACGTCAATTTTCATCAATTCATCAAATTTTTTTTCACGATTTTCGACCAATTTTTCGCACTTTTTCTCATTTTTGTCAAATTTTTACCCAATTTTAAACTATTTTCAACGGCTTTTTCAATAAATTGGGTCACAATTTTTAACGGTTTTTAACGATTTTTAGTCGATTTTCACTCATTTTTCAGCATATTTTACTAATTTTCAACCGATTTTCGTAATTTTT
>FIZR01000221.1:0-18232 GCA_900060175.1 Ferrisia virgata | reverse complement strand
GGGGGGGGGGGGGGGGGGGGGGGCTAAAAAGGTGATTTGAGTGACATGGTCCGAACTAAAAAAAACTCGACGGATTCGGGTTGAGGTACTTCCCTCGATATCGAATGTGTAATTTTTTTCGTTGCACCCAGCACAACTGCATTCTATTGCACTTTAAGTGCATGTTTTATGCATTTTGGACGATTTTTTACTGTAAAACTTCTCTCTTATCCAAAATATAGGTGAAACTATTGACAGTCGATTGGCGCAAAAATGGCCGAAAAATAATTGCACAATGCGAAGTAATGAAAATATACAGGTTGATTACCCCATCCTCACCCACCAAAATTAAGCCATATAATACTTGCTCAAAAATAGCGATGTGATATATCAAATTAGGTCAAAATTTCGCGATGAATCCGAAAATCATTATCTTTTTTTATTTCGACCTTCCTCGAAGAATTTCTGTCTCCAAACTTGAATTTGAGGGGGAAATTAAAGAACTGATACTACTTAGATGAAACGTAATTGGAATTTACGCAAATTAGACAGTTGTGGCTGATTAGTTTCAACTCTCGGCATACCTTGGCCCTCCAAAAAGATGTCCATCCCCCATTCTACCACCCCCCTCCCCCCCATTACAATAAAAACATTCATTTAAAAACAGAAATGAGGCATATCGAAATGGTTTAAAATTTCTCGCTGAGTTCTAAAATGGTAATCATTTTTGAGTTTGAACCCCTTCGGTGGAGTTTTGCCCCCAGACTGCAAATTGAAGGAGGAAAAATGAATAATTGACCTTATTAGATGAAACGTAATTACAATTTACACACGTCAGACTGTAGCAGTTGATCCGTTCCACTTTTGCAGCATGTATCAAATCAGAAAAAAATTTCTACCCTTCTTGCCTCCGGGGATCTCTTCTTACCGCCTACCCATCCTGCTGCAGGTCCGAAAAAACATTTTTTTCAACATTTTCGATTAATTGCTCATCTCTGCAGGTCGTTCTAATCAAGTTAGCGCCTTGAAACTTTGTATACAGACTGGGGAAAGATACAGGGTGTACCTTTTACAGGTGTCAACCATTCTTTTCCAAATGGACCCCTTCCACACCCCGGAAACAGAATTTATTCCGAATTTAACGATAAATGTGGATTACCTAAATATCTTTTGTCGTCGTCGATTTTAACGCGTTGATGGGACAATGACGAAAAGATTAAAGGTCAGCTATCTATTTCCAAGTGCACCTACGCTTTTTCCCAAATTTATATTCTAATCCATAGCAATTTATTATCGCGGGAGGAAATGCAGGAAGCAAAAAGTGTACCACTCCAAAATATCGATATGATGTATTCAAAACCTCTACGACGAATTAGGGACGTGAACAACAGGAAAACCTGACTTCGAAAGTATCACGACGCGAAGCTTTCTTTTTCTTTATCGCATAACTTTCACTTTTCACATTTTAGCAAAATTTATCCTCAAGCCGGCCGAAGAATACTACAAGTTCGCTGATTGTTAAATTTTCCCATCTGCAGACTTGTTATATACTCTGTTGTACGATAAGAACATCTTGAAAGAGTTTGTTAGATATAATTAAATCAACGCTGTGTAAAATCGAACCGAAAGCATTATAGGTTTTACGATAACGAATTTTCATCGACAATAATTATTGTCACCGGTGAATCTGTCTTGGTGTTGCCATCAGACGTAATAACTTCACCGTTGAATTAGTAAAATCCATTCAAAGCGCCCGTTTCTGCATGCATATTGCCGAAGAATTTCCATAACTTGGAACAAACACATTAAAGGCGAAGTCGTCGCTTAGATAAGGCGAACTTTCCAAACAATCCAAACTTTTCGAAACAATATAAAAATCGCATTAGTTAAGGTTAT
This sequence comes from Ferrisia virgata, assembly GCA_900060175.1. NCBI lineage: Eukaryota > Metazoa > Arthropoda > Insecta > Hemiptera > Pseudococcidae > Ferrisia > Ferrisia virgata. The sequence goes on along the minus strand of FIZR01000221.1, from coordinate 16,357 downwards.
TTCTTGGAGCTACTGCTTCGGCATAAAGGTGATTTTTAGTCGTGTGCAGACACACGTGCAGTTTTGATAAATTATTTCGAATTTTATGATCTCACACTTGGGCCAATATTTTGATATCTACCTACGTAATGTATTACACTCGTCGAATTTAATACTTACTAGAAAAAGTTTCACGAATTCATATAATGTTGCCATTTTCTTTTTACGTTTATATTTATATATATATTTTTTTTTATTCTGTCAGCATACTTAGCTTCTATACCTAGCGAATACTGGCGCGAATCTTGAAATAAGCGAAAAGTAAATTAGGTACTTGGCGAATTCTGTCATCGTCGTAGAAGAAAATTACAAAATGTGTGCCTTTTTCTTTTTTTTTTTTTTTATAGAAAAAAATTTTTTACCGAGACAAAATAAAAAGGAATTCTTATACTTGAGATTTTTACTACGAGAATAATTCCGGTTGAAAAATGCAAGCCACGTTTTCTTTGTTTTTACAAAATAAAGGCTAATTAAACGTTAGAAAAATTTTAACCAACGTGATGTTTCTTTTTGTATATTAATTTAAAAAAAAAAAAAAGAGCTGTAATGCCTAGATATATAATATGCGAAAATTTAATGAAAAAAATAAAAGGAAGAAAGAAAGAAAGAAATACGAAATACGAAAGGAAGAGAAATAATGATAAGTGCAGACGTTAGTTACTTATTCGCATCGAATTGCGTTACGATGACGAAAAGCGCCAGCGAGCTTCTGTACTCATAAATTATATTTATTTTATTAAATTCGTTTCTCGAATAAAATTTAAATTCACGATAGTCTTTTAACGCGGAAATGATATAATTTATTTCCGATTTTTGGAAAATTATATTCATTAATTTTAATTTCACTTGTGAATATTTTTCGAGAAACCGCCAACTTTTTTCCGAGCTGCAATTTCAATATTGAAATTGGTACGAAAATATAATTACATAACGCGTTCTATGATGCTTCAAAGAGGTTCTACGGTATATTGAGCTATATTAAAATGAGCCTAACGTTTTGCCAACGTTTTTTTTATCGAGTTTTTTTTTTCCTTTGCTTTTTATTTTGTTTTCGTAGGCGTTAAGAATACGAGCGCAAAAGGCTAAAGCGTCGAGAAAGCCGCATTTAGCGGATTTAAAACCCGGCATTGTGATTGAAAATGTTGCCCAGACTAGAAGACTCGCTGAAACTACCCTAGGTACTTCTACGTTGTTACCAAGCAGTGGTGGAGGATCCAGTTATATGGAAGAGGGTCCTACGTGTACAGGCAGTGGAAGCCAGGTAATTAACGGCTAATCGTTTAATTTCTAAATGTGCGAATACGTATGCTGCCTTATCTAAAAATATTCAAACGATTGTATGGTTGGTTTTTTTTTTCAACAGGAAGAAGACGATGATGGTGATCGTTCTCCTGGCTCAGATGATTGTCAAGTGATCTCAAATGATAAATCAGCCGAATTTATTCTGTCCACAGTTGTCGAAGAAAGCACGTAAGCGCGAACATACATTTTTATCGTATTACTAACTACCCATGCCCTTCCTAAATAGGCACACTAATACCATAGTCCAGTCAAATTAGCACAAAAAGTCACGAAATAACGAAAAAATTTATGACAACATTTTTTTTCGCAAGATTGTAGTACAAATTTGCCTAACTTTGTTCTTACACGAGATAGAGAAAAAAATTCGAATCAAAAAATGTAGCTGGTCAAATTTCCAATACAAAAGATTATTACATATTTTTTTCGAAAATCGATTGAAACGCTGTAAAATGAATTTAAAAAGGACGCGTTATCCGCTAACGTGATGTTCCGCGTAATGTTTTTGTCGCCTCGCGAGAGCCAGCGGCAAAGTTCGTAGACACGCGGGCTCGATTCTTTTTCAACATACTTGAACAAATTACATGAACTAAATACTATGTTACCTTCTTTTTAAAAAGAGGCAACGGTGAAAAATTGTTACCAACTATTATTTTAAATTTAAATATGTGTAAAAATTCCATTTTTGTTTAAATTTCAAAGATAATTTTTTTTGATTTTTTGAAAATTTTTAAGCTTTCAAGTCAATTTTGCAGATTGAAAAAAGTTGAGTTAGAAAGCTAGCATTTTTATCACATCATTTTGAAGTCATTTTGCTACTATTGGGACCCCACCGTTCACAGATTACCAAAAAAAGCGAAATTTAACACATCCCCCTGTTTAGGTATGCTGAAAGAGAATTCAGCCCGCATGCCTACGAACGTTCGCTGCTGGCTCTCGCGACACGACAAAAATTACCCGGAACATCACGTCAGCGCATAACGCGTCCTTTTCGAACCGATTTTAAAGTGTTTCAATCGATTTTCGAAAAGAGCATGTAATAACTTTTTTTATTGAAAATTTGATCAGCTATATTTTTTAATCTGACTTTTTTTCTGTATCTCGTTTAGGAACAAAGTTAAGCAAAGTTATTGGTAAAAGACCTATTTTTGGCGCATAAATGGGATATTGGAGGCGAAGCACCAGTCCAATTTTGACCGATTTTGGATATGCTGTTAAGTGGGTAGTGTGCTACAATCCTTTTAAGAAAAATTTTACCATCAATTTTTCCGTGATTTCACCATCAATGTAGGCCTTGATTATCAAGTTACCAGTTTTATGTCTAAAAGTTTTTCATTTTTTAATTCAACGAATGATGGAAAAAAATGCATTAATATCCGTTCTTTTGGCGTGCAAGGAAGACTTTAAAGAACCTCCTACCACATCAAGTTTCTGCTTCTCAAATGAATTAGAATAACTGGTGAAGGGTGAACATAAGCGGAGATAGAGAAGAGGATGGAGGGAGGCGAGGAGAGCTAGCCCATTCGAACTAGTCTCCCAAAATGTTTTCATAAAAATTTATTAAGTGATAATTTGTGCGACAAAAAACTGTGAAATGTAATTTTAGGTCAGAAATGCCCTGAAGTGCACATTTTTTAAAACCTTTCACTTTTAGTATTTTGCTTATTTTAAGCTAAATTGGTTATATTGTACATTATCATAGCCAAAACGATGCCTTTTCCGCCTGATTTTTGTCAACGTTCTTTCCTGATCAATGGGTAGGGATGGAAAGTGATTTTAAAGTGCATAATTCAGACCATCAAAGGCCACATTTAGAACCCCACTAAATCTACATGCCAGAGCTGTTAGCAATGAGGAAAACCGTCCAAAACACTACATTTTTGGTGCTGTGAGGGGGTGCAGTGAGATTGGAAAGTCGAAGCTCCTAAACAGTACATGCAAGGCCTATATTAAATCTACTTACCAAATTACAGCTTTCCAGCTCAAATTCGGAGGGGAGCTATGCGAGGAACAAACTCAAAATATAATAAGAGCCACCCAAAAAAACCACATTTTCGGGGCTGTGAAGTGGTGCAATGGGTGTGAAAAGTCGAAACCCCCAAACGGCTCATCTATGTCCCCGACTAAGTTTGCATACTAAATTTTTCAACTTCTTATAGATTCCGGAGAACCAGCTATCTTTCAAGGTCAAAACAGGTAGAAATCCTCATGACCCCACCCCCCAATCATTGACCGATGAGACTGATTTTTGGATATGATATACAACTCTGGGTTGTCTATCGATTGGTTCAAAAAAAGACAGCTTTTGTGATTTTGGTCCCGCAGCGCCCCCTCTCCCCAAATTAGGACATAGCCTATTTCCCAAATTTGATCAATTTGGAGTGTAAATGAATTTTAGTTTCTTAGGAAAAAAATATAAATATAAATAAATATGGTCTTCTGAGATCCCAAACGAATTTTGTTAACTACTCCCCCCCCCCCCCCCCCCTCATACGCCGTATATTGATGGGCCGAGATAGCCTATCACATAGAAAATCAGATTAAAAGCAGAAAAAAAACCTTCAATGAGACATTGTGGTAGGTGCTTACATACATTAAATTGGATAAAAAATTGGCTAAAATGGCTGAACAGGGAAAAAAATTGTACTAAAATCACGAAAAAATGAAAAATGAGTGAAAATTGACTTGAAATATGAAAAAAAAAATCGTTGAAAATCATAGAAAATTTAGTGAAAATCAAATAAAAATGGCTATTAAGCGCAAAAAGTTGGTCGAAAATCACGAAAAAGTATTGAAAAATGGGAGAAAATTGATCAGTGATATGAAAAACATCGTTAAAAATAATCAAAAATCCGGTAAAAAATTGACAATCATGAATGAAAATTAACCCACAATATGAAAAATGCACCTGAAAATCGTCGAATGGGCAAAATATGCAGAAGATTAATAAAAAAAAAAAAATTGTAAAAAAATGGATGAAAATTGACGTAAAGTATTAAAAAAAAAATCATTTTAAATCATCGAAAATTGTATAAAAAATAAACTTAAATGGGTGAAAAGTGCAGAAAATTGATCAAAAATCTAGTGAAAATGCTGAAAAAAGACATAAAATTCACCTAAACCCTGAAAAAAAACTGTACAATACCATTAAAAATTAGGTAACAAATTTAAAAAAATGTGCAAAAAATGAAGAAAATTGATCAAAGATTACAATAAAATATACAAAAACGGGTGAAAGTTGACCTAAATTATGAAAAAAAAAATCGTTGAAAATCATTGAAAATTGAGCACAAATTATATTAAAATGGATTAAAAGTATATAAAATTAATCGAAAATGAAAAAATGTTGAAAAATGGGTGAAGATTGACCTAAGATATGAAAAAAATTTGCTAAAAATCGTTGAAAGTTGGGTAAAAATTTTTATAAAAATTTCTGAAAATTGACCGAAAATATGAAAAAGATTATTAAAAATTATCGAAAATTGAGTGAAAAATTGACTACTCTCTCTAGCTAAAAATGTAAATTCAAACGAATTTCTCAACATTTTACTACAATTTTGTCTTATGTTATTACCCTGATTTTCTGCGTCATATTACCAATGAAAACCAGGCCATTACAGTCCATCAACTTACGGTGGATGAGGGGGGAATATCAAAAAAATCTGTCGTGGGGTACTAAAAGACCATTACGACTATTTTTGACCATGTCAGATATTTATTTTTATTTATTCCCCCCTCCCTCCCTCCGAAAACTAAAATCATTTACTTACAAACGAAAATCGCTCCATTTGGTCAATCAGCTCAGTTTGGCGACGGATTTGATATGCATGAGTGGGGATGACCTTGGTCAAAATTCAGTTATGCCCAAATTTATGTGAGAAGGTGCTGAGGAGTGAAAACGCAAATATTTTTCCTTTTTGATCCAATTGATAGAAAATCTAAAATTGTGTAACATTTCCAAAAATCAGCTGCTAGGCTGATTAAGAGAGGAGATATGAGGGGTTTCCCCCTTTTTGATTTTGAAAAAAGGCTGTTCTTCTCCTATCTCCCCACCAAATTAACCTGGGAAGTTGAAATTTGGTATGTAGATTTGGTAAGGGATCGATAAAAACAAAATGACGATAGACCCAAAATTGGCAAGTAGTTGGAAAATTCTCTATACCTGAGTGAACTTGAAAATAACAACGCACCCATAATTGATACTATTAAAATTCAGTCGATATGGCTGATTTTGCTCATCAGGTGGTCAGCAGTTTTCCTCTTCCACAATATCAGAATACCATCATATGCGTTCTGCTTGAAAATGAAAGCATCTTAAGTAAACCGAATGTTATTATTTTGATTTTAATACGATAAAGTGAAGAATAACTCTACAGTTGAACCGTAGCAATTATTCTTAGTACATTGTTTAAAGTTGTACATTCACATTAATGCAGCAACGACCATGTGTCATCACACTCGCCACAGTTCTCATATACGAGCCAGTGGTACAATACCTACGAATGGAGTTGATTGTCGTCGATATCAAGCAGGGCCGCAAAATCACCGTCAAATTACACCTCGCGCATAGAAACTTTTAATAGTTCGCCTCGGCTGAATGCCCCATTACAAACAATATTAGGCGAACTAAATCGACAAAAATGAAATAAAACGAATAAAATAAATTGCCAGACAAGGAAATACTTTCAACCTGCAACATTATAAAAAAGTTTTTCTCTTTAAATTGAATCGTTCGACGTCATTATACCATTCTCATTCGGTGAAATTAAATAAAACCGTCTGGCTACGATTTTATTCCACGTGTCACAACGTCAACTGAAACCGTTTATACTGGCCATTTGGCCCGTCGTTTGGTCAATTAGAGGGAAATTTATTATTTTGCGACCTTTTCGCTCGCGAACAGAGAAAAGAAAACTGCGCGTTGAAACTCCCATTTATACTAAAAAGAAGAAAAAAAAATATCGCGAATTGTTCCCTCCGCAACGAGCTACAAAAAGAGAGATAGGTGCCCACGTAAATTAATTCGATAAAGTACGTGAAATTCATTTTCCCAAATGTAATCCTCGTTGCGATGCTTCCCTTTCGTATGTTTTAAAAAACAAAACCAAAAAAAATGCGTATTTTTTTAAAATTCAATATTAACTTTGATAGTCGATTTTACAAATATTTATTCATACAATTGTATATTTCCCTTAAGAATTACCTACTTACGTACCAAACCTACTGATCTAGATGTTCAAAAAACTGAAAAAAAAAAAAAAATACTTATACGTAAATTTAGGCTTTTTTTTCGTATGGGTACTTCTCTCACCAAAACTATGGCAACACGATCTTTCGGATTCTAAGTGCATGAAGCTTGTCGCTCGTCTTCTTCGTCGAGAATTTTCAAATGTTGACTTTGGATTCGCATGTGTACTATGTAGAAAAGCTGCGTAACCGCGAACGTACCCTCAACCAAGGTTTAAATTGCCTTCTCCGCTTTCGTCTATTTTGTTGCTCGTAGAAGAAAAACCCCAAGTGTGATCGTTGAAATATTCATCGACAGAAAAACTATTCTCGCTCCAAGTTTTTGAATAAATACGCTTCATACTGCTCGCTTTAAAGTAGATAGGTATTCTCTTTTCTTTTTTTTTTTTTCGCGTAAAATTCAAATTTAAAACTAGCGAGTCACCGAGTTCAAAAAGTCAAAACTTGATGGGTAAACAAAATACGTAAACATCATGGATACCGTTTCATCTCAGTTAGGTTGTATTTAATAAAAAAGAAAACATTTTTCAGATTTTAAAGAAACAAACATATGTTGCAAGCGAATTTCAAAAATACATCATCTAATTTCAGCTTAGCTTATAATTTAAATAGGTATTGGAGTCACAGACGTAACAACTGTCGACTAGAGGGAAGAGGAAAAGGGAATAGCTAAGGGCGAAAATTATGCGAAATTTAGGGGGACAAAGGTCAGAAAATTGATATTTTTTCGTATTTCTAAGCTTTAAATGATGAATTTTACTCTTCTTTCGCGGGTAGAAGTGAATTTTTACCTGAAAAACATTGCTGGTATGCTTTTCCCTACACCTCCTCCTTCTCTTTTCACCCCACTGATTGGAGTCGAGAATTGCACGTTACTCTTGTGTAAAATACTGAGCTCTTGAATTTTATGTGTAGTTTCCAGTTCCAAAATATATGGCAAGTCAAAGCTGTATAAAAACCATTTTTTAGTTGGATTTTCCGAAGAGAAACCATGATTATTACAATCGTTTTGTCTGGTATGTTTGTTTTTTTTTTTTTTGATCTAGTTCTCCCGAGGGAAAAAATTAATTACTCCACCCCATACCGGCCAAATTTTCTGAAATTTAAAATTTCGCTAAAACTCGCCGACTGTATTTTTTTTATTGAAGTTTGAACAGTCCATGGTTTAAATTGAAGGAGGACCATTTTTGAGGATAGGGGTAAGTGGGAGTGAAAAATCTAAAAGTGAAAAACTTTCACTGCCAATCGAAAGCAAATTGAAAGAGCTATAACATATTCAAAAATGAATTGTATACGTCTATTATAGCCTAAGAAACCAGTCCATTTGGACCATTTTACGAATATTTCGACTATTGCTCGTCTGTACAGGTCGTACTCATCACCTGGAGGGTTGAAACTTGGTAGGCAGTTGACAGTAGTGCCCAGGGTGTGCCTTTTGGGATTCTCCATTTGCCATCCCTAACCCATTCCATTACAGGTCCAAAAACCCCATTTCTCCAACTTTTCGATTAATTGCTCAGCTGTACAGGTCGTCCTAATCGAGCTAACACCCTAAAACTTTGTACACAGATTGGGGAGATATGCAGGGTGTACCTTTTGGGGGTCTCAACCATTCCTGTCCAAATGAACCCCTTCTACAGCCCCGGAACCGGAAATTTTTTTCGATTCTTTCCGAATTTAACGATAAATATGGGTAATCCTAATGCATTTCCATGGAAATCTTTTTCCCCTGTCGATTTTTAAGCGAAGATGACGATGAGATTAATAGTTGGCTATCTATTTAAAAGTGTACTTATGCTTATTTCCAAATTTATATTCCAAGCCATGGCAATTTATTTTTGTGGGAGGAAATACAGCAACCTAAAGGTGTACCACTTTAAAATATCGATGATGTATTAAAAACCTGTGCGACGAATTAGGGACGTGGACAACAAGCTTTTTTTGTTTTTTTTTTTTTTTTTAAATTGATATTTTCGTCACTTATCTGGATAACTACTTTTAAAAGTTTAACTCATCAGAGAGTAACCCAACTTTAACAACAAAAGATTTTAATAGCACATTCTACTAACTTCCCTCAACATTAGACTGTCAACAGTTAACCATCAACGATGGACCATGAAAATCTAGACAGCCAAAATCTGGATTGTTCAGATTTTGACGGCCTGAACATTAATGGTCAACTGTTTTGGGCTGTTGACTTCTGGATCGTCAACAGTCTGTTTATGTTCGACACAAAAAAACTAAAGGTTATGAAAAAAATGATCAGCAATTTTCAAAATCCCCAATGTTGAAAAAGAAATCACCAATTTTTTAAAACTTATGTCATTTCAGATGAAATTTGGACTTCTGCTATAACCAAAGAAATATTAACAAAGAATTTTGAAAATTTGTTTGGCATTTTTTCTCAACATTCAACTTGACCTGCAAGATGCTGGTAGTCAGGATATTGATGGTCCACTATTTACGGTCAATTGTTGACAGTTCATTGTTAATGGATCTAGACCATCGGAAGCTGATGGTCCACTATTGTTTGTCAACTGTTTTGGGCTAGTAACATCTGAATCGTCTACATTTGGATTATGTTTGACAAAAATGTTGAATTTTACAAAAAAAATGCTAAGAAATTTTCAAAACTCCCAATGTTTTAAAGAAATCACAAATTTTTTAGAAGTGAGGTCACTTCAGCTGAAATTTGAACTACTACTGAACAATGTAGTAAAAAAATGTGAAAGAAAGGGTAAACCTTGACAAAATAGTTAGGGAAGATTTTTTAGCTTATCGTGCTCGTGAAGATTCCTTATTAAACATATCCAAAATCTTCAAAAATCCTGCTATTTTATCTCTCCCTTTTAAATGATTTTCGTGGGGCCCTGGCTTCCCAAAGTAACATTATTGTAAAATTACGAGTGATGCATCAAAGATCATTGAAATGTTGTGCCCGTTACAAATATTCTATTTAAAATACCGAAACTTCTTTATAACCCCTAATTTTTCAGGCCCAAAGTCCAAAAAACTGGTGCAAGTTAATCTCCAAGGAATGAAAAGTCACCGGTAAAAATTTTACACCCGTACTTCTCCACTGGCCCTTTCTATAGTGCCCTCAATATGTGGTTATATATATCATCTGCCACGCTCAACGAAATTATTTCATAAGAAGGGTCAGTGGTGAAGTAGTGGACCAAAAATTTTACCGATGACTTTTCTGACCTTGGGAAGCAACTTGCACTGGATAGTGTGAAAGTCCTAACCGGCAGTTGGTTCATCATTCTCAACTGGTTATGCTAGTTGGAAAATAACAGTTTTGTATTTTAAGTAGAATATTTGTGAACAGAATTGAATTTCAATGCTCTTTGATACCTCATTTGCGATTTTACAATAAAGTCAATTTGGAGGCCTGCGCTCCACAAAAAGTAGTTAAAAAAGGGAAATGGAATAGCCGAATTTTTGAGGATTGTGGATAAGCTTAATAACGCACCTTGACGAGTACGATGAGCCAAAACACCCTTCCCTATCCATTTTGTACGGATATATTGTTATTTCTGCTGCGCTAGAAACCAAAAAAGTGATAACAAAGAATTTTTAAATTTGCTCAACTTGACCCTGAAGATGCTGATAGACTGGATATTGTTGGTCAACTGTTGGTAGTCCACTGTTCATAGTCCAGATCTTGATGGCCCACCATTTATGGCCAATCCTTGACAGTCCATAGTTGACCATCAACTGTTGATGGTCATATGTTAATGGATCTGAACCATCGAGAGTTGATAGTTCAAATCCTGATAGTCCACTTTTTGTGGTAAACTTTTGACAGTCCACTGTTAACTGTCAACTGCTGATGATCAAGTGTTGACAGATCTGGACCATCAACAGTTGGGTTATGTTTGATGAAAAAGTCGAGCATTACAAAAAAAATGCCAAGCAATTTTCCTAAATGCCGAATGTTAAAAAATATCACAGATGAAATTTAGACTTATGCTAGAGCAGTGAGAGGTTAGGATTATATGTTTCGGGTTCATTAAATCATATGTAATTGGATTATATCAGATAAAAAGTTGAACTCCCAAAATCAATTTCATTTATAAATTCAGGATAAGAACCCTCTGATAAGTCTAGTGTTGCGGGAAAGGATATTATTTTTCATATTTGTAGTTTTCATGTCTCTTTGAAATCTGAGACGATCATCTGAAAATCATCTCATTAGGAGTAAATAAGTCAAATGAAAGAACTAATAACGCTGTAACATCAATAAATATTTGAAAAAAAAACATGTTTTTTACAAAACCCTAAAAGCTGTACCAAAGTTGAAGATATACCTAGTCATTTTGGATAAAGATGTAGGTGTATAAAAATCATCTTTATTGAATAAATCTCTTCTACAAATTCTTGGAATTTTTAATTTTTCTAAAGTCATTTACCAACTTTTTGCTCACTTTCAAATACCTTCGAAAAATTGAGAAAAAAACATCATGGCACCCTATTCCATACTTAGCAATGTACTTCGCTAATGGCTTTCTGCAGTTGTATAGGCCTATTCAGTTGATATACGACATTTTAGAATATACGAGCTTTAAATTTCACAAATTGTGTGTACTTCTACGTAATACCCATCTACGATACCTATAATATTCGTAAGTATTCGCAGAAGATATCTAATTATAGCTATACCTTCTCATTCGATCTTGAAAGTCTGAAAAAAGTTTTGCTTTCGGATTTGGAATATTCGAAGTTACAGAAAAACTATGTATACCTATTTCAAATAAGTTATCAGGTTAAATAATGCGTAAAAGTTTTAGTTTACCGGGTGGATTCGCTATTTTGGGATTATCTTATTGAAGTTGTTATACTTTACTTAAATTAAGACAAGAAATGTGTTAAAGAAAAGGTGATATAAATTTAAGTGCTTATAACATCTACCATGGTGTATAAGCTATAAGGGGGATTCAAATTGCGCCGGATGAACTTTTTGTTGATTTAATTTTGTTGACTTTCAGCTTTATATTCAGAAACGTGTGCTCTTTTAATAGCGCAACGGTGTAAATGTTGTGTTTAATTAATATCCAAATTATCAAGTATCATGGCCCCGAGTATTTTTCGAATTTCTAAAAAATATATACATATATATTGGAAATGAAGTAGAAAAATTTTACTTACGTGGAATTTTATTCAGTGCTCCTACGATTAGCTAAAAAAAAAATGATTCGCATTGAAAATTAAAATTTTGATGCGATGATGAGTTAGTCTCCCAAATATTTTCGAGATAATTTAATGAGTGATAATTTGACCTACTAAAAACAATGAAATGTTTTATTGGAGATTAAACATACCTTAAATAGGCATTTTTGATCCTTTCACACTTGGTATTATTTAAATTTTCAGCCTCGCTTCGCTCGAGCTATACTAAATCCATCAGCACTAGCAAGTGATTTGTTTTTAGAAAACCAAGATGGAGTGCTTCACAGCCCCTTCAAAAATTTTGACCTATCTCTACCTATGCTTATCTACGTGCTTATATTGATGTGCTACTCGCTTTTTCACAAGTTTACGATTTGCTTCCTTTGAATAAGAAACCTTCCCTGTAAACTGGAGAAAGTTTAGGAATCCCTGTTCAAACAAACGAGTAGAATCTAAATACGTATCAGAAAAGGGGTATATATATATATTTCTTTCTATTATAGATTTAACAAAAGTTTTACTTTGCACTTTTGATTCAACACTTGTTCAAGTATACACTTACCGAAATTTTACTTCATCTTCATTTGTAGGAATTTTAATGCGAGTTTTAGTATATTCATTAATTGGAAGTCAAATGCGTGAAGAAATGTGATAAGAATTAGTTAGATAGCAGATACACTTGGAGTAAAATCGATTAATTTTAAGTTATGAGAAATTAGAACTGAAGTGCACAACCGAAGTATTTTCAACGTTGATTCAAAAAATTTTGGATTGAATTGAATTCAAATTTTTACAAAATTTATGAATTATGGTATAAAAAATATGTCATTTTTTAAATGTGGTTTACATTGGCATAAATAGTAATCTGTCTCAGCAGTACTCAAAACCCCCATTTTTTGTGGAATCACTTTAATAGCGTCTCACATGGGTATTTTGAATGTACAATTTGAAAAGTGATTTGTATTGCCATAGTTAGCAGCACTACTTCAATAGTGGTTTACTACTGACATTGTCTAATATCCATTCTCAAAAGAGATATAGAGAATTGATGAACATTCACAATGAAAAAGAATTGATAGGACGCTTCTATTCATAGAAAAATAAAGAAGGAAAATAGAAATTAGTCATTAGTTACAGCTTTGTAAAATAATAAGATTGTAAAAAAAAAAAAAAAAAAAAAAAAAAAAAAATTAAAAAAAAAAAAAAAAAAAAAAAAAAAAAACAGCACGGTTAAGTACATTAATTAAATAAAAATTGCGCCCAAAATCTAATTGGTAAATGAACTTATCATCAGCCAATCATGCATAATAAGATAAAATATTAAAATTCTAATAACTAAGTCAACAAACTCGAAAAACTATGCGCTTAAATTACAACTAAATTAAGGAAATATCTTCTGAAATTGGAGACAAGTATGGAATTTATTTGGAACTTGTGAAACTGATTAAATTCGGGAAATAATCGATAGTCATTAACGTGTTAAATGTTCAATACGTACTCACGCCTTTTCTCATCTATAAAAGTCGTATTAAATCACTTTGAGAGTTGAAACTTGACAGGTGTAATTGGCAGTGGTCATAAGAGTGTACCTTATGAGGATTTCGACTTTCCATCTCCAAACCATTCTAGTATATGGGTCCAAAAAAAGCTTCATTTTTCAACGTTTTTGAAGAATTGATCTCCTCTGCAAGTCCCCAAATTGAGCTAATGACTTGTCTGTCTTTTAAATTGCTTTCCAGTTTTTTGAATGTGGACCAAAATTGAGAATGTCAGTATCCCCTTATCCGAGGCGCGTTGAGATCCCATTTTTGAGATTAATTAATGAAAACAAGCACGAAAAGAACTGTTATGGCCAGCTTTTGATGAGAGGCTGAGCTTTCAAAATTTTAACCACCGATAATGAATCTCTTCAGAACCGAGTAATAAACTGATTCAACTTCGGTTCAGCCAATCATAAATTAAAACTCTCCAAAATTGGGGAATTTGGCCAAGCATCCCAATTATACGAAAATTACAGTGTCATCTGGTACTGCCCCCCCCACCCATGATAGCCTTATGGTTGAAATACAAGGCAGAGCTAGCGACCCTCAGATCCAGGCTCTTTTTGGAGCCTACCTCCAAAGCTGCAACCCTATATTTTGAGAAGATCAAGCCTGGCTCCAGAGTAGGAGCCCTATATTTTGTAAGGAGGGAGCCGTAGTCCTATATTTTGAAAAGATAAAGCACTACATTTTGTAAGAACTGAGCCGGAGCCCTATATTTTGAAACGACTGAGTCTGGCTTCGAAGCTAGAGGTTGGCTGAAGCGTAATATTTTAGAGGAGTATAGCTGGGCCCTGGCTCTGGAGTTGAGCACACTAGAGAAAATATAAATCTATGCGGGTAGTATTTCTCTACCTTGACCCTTGGCCGGAATGTAAACAAACCATTGTCTTTCATTATCAATTGAATCGTGGCTAACTTTATAACAGGTCGAAATACTAAATCTGGTAAGGTTGATTTGGCCATCCTAAATGGTACAATTCAACATTAGTTTATGTGAGAACTTTACAGTTTTTCACTCATATCTTTTTATAGAAGGGGTTTACAGAAAATTTCATAGAACAGTTTTTTGAAGAGAATTGAATTATGTTTCCAATGGTATATTTACGTATAAATATTATCTTTTTTGAATTAATTAAAGTTGAACTTTTGAATTACATTATCTTTGAAACGATTATAGCTAGCGTAGTACTTCTAGTGAACGAAATATAGCATTCTTCGCGCTCTTTCCAACGATATAAAGTTTTCTGTAGTTTGAAAAAAAATTACAATCATCTAAAATGAAATCTTGGACTCTGCAGTCGGAGTTTTCTAAAACAAATCGTAGGGCTTCGGAGCTGAAGCCAAAGCTTTGTGAAATAAAATCTTGGGCTCCGAAGCCAGAGCTGGAGCTTTGTGAATCAAAACCCTGGGCTCTGTAGCCGGAGCCTTATGAATTGAAATCTTGGGCTCTGGAGCTGGAGCTTTATCAAATAACACCAGGCTCCGATACCTCGTTGAAATGACTCTGACTTCAGAACACTGAATATTGAATAACAGGATCTTCGAATTCATCTTGTGATAAAACATAGAACTGTACATACCCATCTTGATTGTCAGTTTTTCTGTCCTATTTAAAGAATCAATATTAAGCGTGGAAATTTTTTTACTCGTTGGTTTGGTAGGTATTTTCTCAACCAATCGTTCATACAATGAAAATCAAATCCAATAAACGAAATAAAAAAAGGCATTGCTTTGCAATACTTTTCCAGCTTGATTTTTGTAACATATTGCAATCATGAGAATTGAAATTCTTAATTAGCAGTGAGAGTAGAACAGGTTCAATGAGGCTAAAAAGTCGAAACCCCAAAAAGACACATCTAGGGCCCTTACTAACTGTACATACCTTATTTCAACTTCCTAGCTCAATCTGGAGGGCAGTTATGCGAGGAACAAACTCATAAAACAGGTACAACTGATCAAAAAACACATATTTGAGGCTATGAAGGAGTGTAATGGGGTTTGAAAGTCAGGACCCTCAAAAGGCACATCTAGGGTCTTTACTAAATGCACATCACCACATATGTGGCACTGCGAGGGAGTGTAATAGGGTTTAAAAGACGGGACGCTCAAAAGGCACATCTAGGGTCTTTACTTAATGCACATCGCACATAATTCAAGTAGGTTGTGACAAACAAATAAGTAACACCGGACAAAACTGAAAACCAGCACACAACTCGACAGGTACGGACGGACAAAATATATGGCACAGTTTTACATGTACAAGACGGACAGAATACACGACTTGAGATTCAAAATGACAACAAACGATTCGAAAATAACACGATACAAATAAGATAAAAAGAGGGCTAATAAAAAACTGACTAGAATTATTCTACTTTAAAATTTTTAAAAAAACTAGCACACCATTCAATGGTTATTTAACCTAACTTTTGGCCAACTGGGCCCATAACCCTTGTAGAGTATGAACGAAAAAAATAGCTAGTCAGATATGCGTACCGTATGAGAATAATCATTTATTTTATTCAAAATGCAAATATTGCATCGAACATCTGATCTACAATGCAGTGTTGCCACGTTCGATACAACACATATGTGGGACTGCGAGGGAGTTTACTGGGGTTTAAAAGAGGGACCCTCAAAAGGCACATCTAGGGTCTTTACTTAATGCACATGCCAAATTTTAGCTACCTGGCTCTATTTGGTGGGAAGTTATGCGAGGAACATACTCAAAAAATGAGAAAAATGAGAAAACTTGACCAAAAAACCACATTTCCACCGCTGTGAGGGGGTGAAATAGAACTGAAATGTGAGCGCCCCCTAAAGACATATCTAGGCTCCTATTGAATGTACATTAGGGTGGGTCAAAAAAAACGATGATTTTTTTTTTCACTTGGTACCCTGAAAAACTGGTTGGTAGACACCTCAAAAAAATTCTCTCCACGTATGAGCTCTTAATTTTAAATAGAACGTCCTCCGCCTTTCAGATTTCTATTTTTTTTCAATTGTTATAAAGAGAATTGCATATCTTGGTGTCTACTATATGAAAAAAAATATTT
>FIZR01000215.1:0-10202 GCA_900060175.1 Ferrisia virgata | reverse complement strand
GGTATGTGAAAGTTTTTTTTAGTAAATTGAGTCTTTGAAAACATTTGTTTCTCACGTTTTCAATTTGAGAAGGCAGCAACGTTTATTATCAAAAGTATTTGATTGAGTCAGAGTTAGGGATACGAACATTGTCCAAATGGATTTTGAGAGTGCGTGAACATTTGTAATGTTTGCAGATGTGAATGGCTCAGGATTTAGTTTGAGAAAATTTCAATCCATTCTGTTGGGACCAGTTAAAAAGGATATCAGTGGCTTGTTGTAATAAAGATTCAGTTAGTTTAGCATCTTTGTAGGCTACGGAAATTTTGAAGTCATCAGAAAAAAATGAAAAATTATGAAAATTGAAAAATGAAAAATGTTGAAATAAAAGTAACCAAAAAATCAAAAAACAAGAATAATTAAAAAATAAAAATAAAAAATTGAAAAATAACATCGAAAGAATGTAAGTCTTGATATTTTAAATGTAATTGGCATAATTTTTTTTCTTCCATTTTTTATTTAACTGGGATATTTTCTTCTACATTTATAGCGAAATTGGGTTGTTTTCTTTTACTGTTAGGGACAATTTTTCCACACTGACATTCAAATGTGATCCTTTTTTCTAACTTTAGAATTTCATAGGTCAAATACTTTTTCTTGACATTTCGGTTTGAAATCTTGAAATCAATTCAGAGTCAAGGTCGAGTGTTGACGGGTCAATTGATGACGACATTTCAATTCAAAGTTATAAAATCAATCCGATGTCGAGGTCAACTGTTGATGGGACAACTTTCTTTAATTTTTCTCAACATTACAACTTAAAATCATGAATACAATCCAGAATCAAGGTCAACTGTTTACGGGTCAACTTTAAACATCTCTAATTTTCTTCAACATTTCAGCTTAAAATCATAAAATCAATCTTTCATAAGTCCACTGATGTCATTCCAGGCCATAAAAATCTGTCCACTGATGTCAGTTCAATGATGATGTCACACTGTTGACGATTTTTCCGAAATGCGCTATTAAACATTTTTCGATGTTAATGAAGAAAAATAACAAATAAATTAAATCAAAAAATTTAAAAGAAATAAAAAATAAAAAATTAAAAAATACTTACAATATTAGACACTTATTACACACAAAGAGTTAACATTGAAAGAATTCAACTATGTTACAACGTCAATGATCTAGAATTTTTCCCTAACAGGGAAAAGTGCCCAAATTTTGTTAAAATTTTCCTACGTTCATGTGGTTTTTTTTACCTAGGTTGGGAAAATGGATGCGGGTCCAAATAGTTTCACAATTTTCCATAATAGCCGCGGAACCAACTGCAGAACTAATTTTAAGGCTTTGAATTTGTACCTTTTGTAAATATGTATTACCAATAAATTCAACTACCTGAATTAATGAGATTGGTGGGCTCAAAATTTTGTAAGAACGGTTTTGAACTCGAAAGTCAACCAGCTTTATGAGTTTTGTCAGAATCTGTGAAATTATTTTCTTTTTTCAATTCACTCTAAAAAACAGGTATACCCTATCTATACTATTACTACCACCGTCTTGGTATCAGAAAAAAAAAAAAAAAATTGTACGAATAAGAACAATTATCCTCCACTAAGAGGCTGGGCCCAGCAATATAGGTAAAAAAGTGAGTATTTAGTTTTACAAATGATGCCTCTCATACTGGACGACGGTGAAATAAATATAATTCCGATATATTTCGTTGTTTCGTTTAGCATAATCTTGATAAACAATTTCCCAATAATTTCCAACAGGGGCGTAATAATTGTTGATTTTTTAGACGAGTGGTCGGAGAGGGTTTTTTGAATTTTTTATTCAGAACGGTGAAAATTTTGCAAAATTTTGAGAGTCGGGATCGGAAATTTAGTTTTATAACGTATTTGTTAACTTGAAAATGTTACATTTTACGGTTTTTTTCACGTAAAAAAATCCCTCTGAGAAGACTGTCACCACCACCAACGCCACCACCTACGCCACGCTTTTACGCCACCGATTTCTAACAATAAGTAGGTATGTGTAATGATAATAAACATACATGTACGTACGTCTTTGTTCGATACCCCTATAAAAAGATAGTTTTACACCATCTTATACGCGAGAAGTTCAAAATCAAACGAAATATAAAGCCATAATTTTCTTTTTTATTTTCTTTTAACTATTCGAACCTCTATAAAAATCGAAATGGTTTTCCCGTTTAATTTGAATATCGAATGTTGAGAGCGCTAAAACTGCGCCACAATTTTACAAATTCATTTCAATAAAAGCCACCTCTTCGTCTGAAATTCGATCGAATTTACCCGCATAATACAAAAAAGGAATCTGAGGTTATTCATTTTTCAAGGTTCATTCGTAGATATCCTAAATAGTTCGCCATTTCGTATGGAAATTTCATTAAAATTGTGATCGAGCGTGAATTCTCATACCAACTTTTATTCCGCACACGAACTTACTAATAATCATTAATCATCGATATTCGTCGTTTAATTTCGTCGTACCCTTTAACGCAAATCAGTCGTCGAGGAACTTACATACAAGGATACGCGTAGAATTCAAAATACACACACGCTACATAGCGCGCGTGCAACTTTCAACCGCTTTTTCTCACAACCACATTCATTCACACCAGTTATAGCTGTGTACAGATATATATACGAGTACATGTACGTGTGTGTGTAGCTGTGTACCTATTCTAAAACGAATAACTAGCTTAGCTTAGCTTAGCTTCGTTATAGGTGTCGAATTTTATCTCGTACCATATTTCCACCATATGTAACAACACATAAACGTAAATACTACGCAGGTATACTATGTATGTAGAAGTAGGTACGCCTTTATCAGTGAAAAAAGTTATCCAAAAAATTATTTGTAAGCTTAATAAAGCATGTTTATAATACGAAAGAAATTCGTTCGCCATAAATGTACGCAGGATTTCAGGTATTTATAAGAAAATAAATAAAGACATATTTGAGATAAAACTATGTATGCGCGTATATAGACAGTCGAGTGTAACTGAGACTAACTCACTTGATGATATATGTAGATATATCGAAAAAAAAAAAAAAAAAAAAAAAAAAAAAAAAAAAAAAAAAAAAGGAAAGAAAAAGGTAGGACTAAGAAAACTTTTTATAAGAAAATGTAGGAATCAGTGAATTATACAAGAAAAAAAAAAAAGGGTTAGCGAAAGTGATTGAATTTTTCAAAGGTTGCCACTGGAGGAAGAAAAGGATCAATGGATTTCTTGGCGTAAATAGAAAACAAGCGATCATACTCGTACCTTTCATCATTCACAACTCTATTCTCGTTTTCTTTATTCCGTATTAACGTGGCGGTAATCCGACGGAACCATTGTAACTTTTCTTTACATCTGGATTATCGAGTGTAACGAAAATTCATCTTTTAGCTCACCAACTAACTGTACGACGTTTTTCTTCACAATTACGACCAGCATATTTCTTTTAAACACAATTTCAATACCTAAGACTTAACACCTAACGCGATTTAGTTTCTACCAATACGTATACCAGCTGAATTTATGTATATATGGGTCTGATACACAAATACGAGTACTTTACACTTACACCACACATGATCATATTACATAGGTACACTTATACAGAGTGTTTCGTCCCCAATACTGATACTTCCTTCATATAACCACAAATACAGTAAATGAAGTTAAATGCACGTGTAATGTTCATTGTATGTACATTAAGGTGGAGTGAAAAAAAAACATATCTCCGATTTTGACCAAACTCACGAGCTCACAAATTGGTCAATTTTCTTAAAAAAAAAAATCCAATTATAGAGCCTATTATCTCAAATACATGCCCAAAAAATGTTTTTAGCTCGCAGAAATGGATTTAGGTCGAAATAGTCGAATAGTTTTGCATTGTAGTGTTTCCCACTTTGTAAATAATTTTAAGACACTTAAATTCACTTTTTTGAAACTTTTTTTTCTTCAAAAATTACTCTACTTTAGGGACCTATAGCTCCACTGCTCTTGTGCTGGTGGCACAAAATTTTTTATGGAGGGTTTTCAACTAAAGGTCAACCAACTCCATATGTTCGGTCAAAATCGAAGGTATGTTTTTTTTACACCACCCTAATGAACATGCATAATATTTTACGTATACTAATCATTGTAGAGACAAAGACACACGAATTCGAATATTTTCTTCTAAAAATTTGAAGTTCTTTTCATAAATTTCCAACTTTTCTCCCTAAAATGCTAGAGACATTCGGTTTGCGCCAAAGTGTAACCTGTAACGTGTATGGGCTAGTATTTCGAGTAAAAAAAAATTAGAGATTAAAGTAATGTCATTGCAGGGATATCTGAAATAATGTAAGAGAAAACACTAGTCAAAAAAAAATTTCAAATATTTGCCCCTACCTTTCAAAAAAATTGCTTAAAGATATTTAGTCAGAAAATTTTCTTAAACTATCAAGGTATCCCCCACCATTCAACACGACTATATTTTCTTCGAGTTATTTAGAAACTTTGAGAAAAAAAATGTCATGTAACAATTTGTTTACTTTTAAAAAAAAATTTTCACTCAAATATATCTTTTACCAAGAAGTTGTTTTTACTGAAATATTGAACTAATTCAGGAAAATAACAACAAAACTGAGAAAACTTTTTTGTGAGATGACGTTTTTGGCGAAAAAAATTTTTTCATGGAAAAATTTCAACTGAAAAAGGATACAAAATTTTCCATTATTTTTTTTTTCTCGAAATTTCCAATCAACTTATAGAAAATATAATCATGTCAAGTGGCATGCGGTATCCTGTTATTTTAAGAAAAATTTTACACGCGGATACTCACAAGACCTTCTTAGACTGATTTTCTATGTTGAATTGATTAACCTAGGGAGGATGAAGAAGAGGATATTAAAAAAAAAAACGGTTTGGGATCCTAAAAGACCATTACGATCATTTTAAATCATGTCATATTTATTTTTATCTCCCCTCCCTCCACCGAAACAAAAAAATTATTTACTGAGCTTAATACTGATCAAAATCTATGAAACGTGGGGAATAGACTTCGATTGGCGGGGCATTTAATATTTTGGAGTAGGGATGACTCCGGGTCAAAATTTAGTTTTGCACAAATTTTTGGGGGAGGGGGTGCTGAGGGGTCATAACCGCAAAAATTGTTCCTTTTTGAGCCAATTGATAAAAAATTCAAAGTTGTATCGCATACTCAAAAGTCAACCTTTTGGGTCAATTAGGAGGGGAGATATGAAGGTTTTTACCTTTTTGGGGATTTCCTCTCGTATCACTTCTCCAAATTGAGCTGGGAAGTTGAAATTTGGTATGTACATTCAGTGGGGGCCCTAGAAGTGTTTTTTGTGGGTCACGATTTTTCAGACCGATTGCGTTTCCTTACAGCCCAGAAATGCGGCTTTTGTGGGGGGGGAGGGGTTTCTTATGTTCTGAATTTGTTCCTCACAGTACTCCCCTCCAAATTGAGTTAGGAAGTTGAGATTTTGTATGTACATTTAGCCTGGATGTGCCTTTTGGGAGTTTCGATTTTTCACCTTTTTTTTCAAAATTACGGATAAAAATTTGAATTCTCTTCACGAAATAACAGCGTTTTTTTCTTACATTATTCAAGATATCTTATCAACTACTTCACCCCTACTTCTAATTTTTTTCTGGAAATATTGACTCCATTTTTTTTTTGTTTATTATTCTGGAAGCCTAACGTTCCCCCCTCACCCCCATCAAAAAACTTGACCTATGTTTAGATTTAATTTTTCGGCTTTTGCGTGAAATATATTTTTTGGGAATTTGACCAACCCCCTCCCTCCTTCCTTCTGGCCGTTTTTACACATTTTTTATACTAAAGTTCAGAAAAAATTTCGTGCAGTATATGGGGAAATTTCACGTTATCGTCTCCGGAGAATAAGTACAACGTTTAATACAATAGCGGCAAATTCCAAAAAAAACCAGTTACTAAAAACAATGCGATGAAATACAAATTCGAGCACGATGCCATTTTTTGAGTTTTCAGTACCCAGTACCGTATTTTTACCTATAGTAATACATTTCATTTCTTTCAGTGTAAGCTACCGAATTAATTCATATATTTGGTGATAATAAAAGTTATTCACATTTTCATAAATTTCGTTTTCAAAACAGCAATCAACTGGTATTTGAAAAAAACTGACTTCATTTGTTGAACTGAAAATGCTCAACATTGTTAAGCAAGAACATCAGCTTTTCAAAAAAGATCTGAAACAATGTATGGCTTTGTTTTCGAATGCAGCGCAAACGATAACGAATTTCGTTATTTTAGAAGAAAGAAAAAAAAAGAAGATTGTGGCAGAAACCAATGTATAGGTATAATAAGTGTACCTAGATATAGGGTATTATCTAATGAAAAGTCTACCCCAAATCAGATTTCGATGTAACACCGAGTAGCTTATCAGAAACGAAAAGCAGAAAACGTTAAAATAACCTCTACTCCATTAAAGCGGAAGCAATTTAAAAATTGTAGCAGAGAAATGTGAATCATAAAATGTACGTACAAAGTTCACGCCTACACATAGCTACCAAAATAGTAATGAAACAGCAATACCGGCAGACGAATAATTCTTAAATGAAATCATTTTTTTTCTCCAAAATTCAAAACAGAACAACGGAAAATTCCCACGGTAAATTTGTTAAATATTTTCACGCCAAAGTTTTAGGCAACTGGGTACCAGGTATTTACCTAAATTTAATTTTTTTAGGACTAAATACTCGTCCTTATCTTTGTTTTTGCTCTAAACTTGATATAAGAGGTAAACTGCTTATGAAAATGTTTATGTACATATAACACGAATTTGTATGATTTATTCAGCGAGCTTGAATTTGCGAGTAGGCTGACAAATAAATAAACGTAATGAGAGGAAATGATTCACAATGAAAAACTATATTCGCATTGGCCAAGATGCCAGAAAAGAAGAGAAAATAAGTATACGAGAAAAAAGAACCATTTGTCACCATAAACAGATAATATGCAATGATAATATTTAGAATATAAAAGTACACTCCAAACGATACAGACACATTGGAATCCTGAAAAATGATTCTTTTTTTTTTAAATCCGCAAAATAAATCTGTCTTTTTTTTTTACAAGATAAACAATGACTATCAAAATCGTAACGAAGTGTTTTTTTCTTTTTTTGGTTTTAGAATTTTGTGTAAAGTCATCGAGGATTTTATGACAAAAATAATATTACTAGGATTAAAGGTATAGAAAGGAGGTATTACAGCATTTAAAAATTTTTTTAAGAAGTCTACAAGCAGAGAAAAAATTGAAAACTGCGAGGAATAAGAAAAAAAATTCAAAATATTTCACAGTAATTTGTATATCATTACTATCTAACATACCTACAATTTGTTGTTTTTGATGATTGAAGAAGATGAAGAGATATGGATTCAAATATTGTTTTTGCTACAAACAAGTCCTTAAGTTTACTTCAGATGATTAAAACTGCTGGTTGGTAATTATTTTGAAAATTTATCTATCAAGTAAGAAGGAATTGGATGGAATGGAATGAAAATTTATAAAATTCATGATATTTATTTTATGGTTTTACACTATCAAGATATATAAAAAATTTTACATTTGGAAACTAAAATTTTCGATTTCTTTCTGAGAAATTTTTTTTTCTGTTCTACCCAGTCAACTTTTATTTTTACGAAAAATTGCTGCTTTCACAGAATGACTCCTTCGTTCATTTTTTTTTGCCTACTTACAAGAACAGGAATTTTTAATTTAAAAAATCAAAGAAAAATAAAGTGTATCGTGAAAATGTGAGATTCTATATTTTATTAAAGAAAAAAACTGATTTTCGTGATCTCATTTTGTTACGGAAAATTTCGAACTTTGAAAAATGTTGAACGAAATTCTCCCTTTCTCGATTTTGTTAAACATTCTAAAGATAGACCATCGCACGAAACAAGGACATCAACTGATAAAAATATCCTAACATCAATTCGATGGTGATAAAAATTTCATCAATCTTCGTCACATAAATAATGAAAAAATACTAAACCTCTGAACAAACAATCAAACAAATGAAAATACCTAAAAGTTGGCAAATTTTTCCATGAAAATTCAAGACTGGTTAAACCTATAATATTATGAAATTGTTCAAACTGATGGTCTGTTGTACATTGACAACAAAAAACTCGCCAACTGTTTCAAATTTTATTCAAACAAATCCATCGCCACGGCATCCACCTTATTTAAAATTATTTTGAAAAACAATTGTACATTAAAACTTAAAAGACTTACTACGTATTTGATGCTAAAAAAATAAGTATCGGGATAAAATTCAAAAAGCCTTTTGTTCGCCTCGACTTCGTACGATTCATTAAATTTGAAAAATCTACAAAATTTTTTACACTTCAATAAAATTTGTTTCAATACAAAGACACGGTTTCTAAAATTTTGATGTTTAACATGTAATATAGAGCAATGATGAGCTTCATAATCATATTATACAGCGCACTAAAAAAAAAATTTTACTGCACATATTATAACGTATTATACTCGTACAGAAGCTGAGAAATCAATGGTACATGAATTTCCCCACATAACGTTACTTTTCATGAGTTGCGTTGCGTTATAGCGATTCAGGGATTGTTAAAATCTTACCCACTAAAAAGAGAATTGGAGAAGGTGCACAATTTCATTAAAAAGAAATGACTAACCTACAATAATAGCCATTAATTAATTTAAATACAAATTTAGCGAAAAAACTGACCTGTCAATAGTCATCCAAATCAATTTGCGAGAATGCAAGAGAAAACTCCAATATTTTCTAAGATCAAAACAAGGAAAACCCTCATACCTCTTTTTTAAATTACTCCGGTACATATCTTGAACAATTGAGCCTATCCAACTCCTGTTTCATGTAAGACTTTTTTCGTTGTAATCATCATGTTTTATTCAATAACAAATAGTTCAGCCATTCTAGGAAATACTATGAAAAAAATTCCCATCACAGATTTTTTCATGGGATATACCGGTAGACGACGTCCACAAACAACATATGAAGAGTACTCACAGGTAGAGCACGATCCACAGGGGGTCAAGACCGTCCAAAAAATCACTTTTTTCACTACATCTCCGTGAATACCAGTTTTAACGTGACAATAGTTGCATAAAAATTTGAAGCAGACTTAGTTTTCTACTACTTTGTTTTTATCGTAGGTAGGATAGGGGCGGCGAGGGTAAGCCCTCAAAAAAGGGCTATTTTCAGATTACAGAATAAATTGCGATAAAATGCGACGAAATTTCACGTTATGAATCGTACTAAGCATAAATGGTAATCTTCCTCCTTCCTGCTATCCTTTCACCCCCCCTCCCCCACACATTGTTTTTTCAGTATTTTCTCTCAGAAACACAGGCAATGAAAGTTGAATTATAAAATTCGAAATTACTGAAATACCAAGTTTTTGTACAGATCGTACTCCCGCTCTCTTCAGTCCCCCCTCATATGTCAGTTTTGTTCAAGTATGGCGAGAAATAATCTTTAGGGGTTTTGTTGATAAAACAAAAGTCAAGATATTCCTCATAATTTTAGTTTCGTATTCATTTAGCGACTGATTTTGAAAAATATTGTAATAATGTAATTCAAAGCGTAAACTGCATTATAAATATTTTAGCTGAACTTATATTTAAGTTTTCAAAATCTGTACTTCTAAAATCGCAGGCATGCATTTTCATGTATTCATCAGTCATTATATTGATTTCAAAAAGAGATGGACTTGAAATTTGCAGGCCAGCAATAGGCAATTGTGCATGCGGAATAAACCCTGTCAGAATTCAAAAATAACAAAAACCCTGCTGCTAGGTCGCCTGCGACCTTGCTTGTTTCATTCATAATGCCTTTACCACTTACCATATAATTTTGATAATTCTGTTTGTATAATAATTTTAATGCGCATAATCATGCTGAAGTTTTCGAAAATCGTCGTACGCTAAAGGAGGAACTGCTTTGGGGTTCTCTTTTGGACCATCTTTTGAAAAAGGCATTAGTCAAATAAATAGTAAAAGTGTGTAAAATTAAATACACGGAGTACATGCAACCTGCGATGTATTTAAGCTCCTTAGAGGGGTCATCTAACTCAGTAGAGTGAATATGGGGATTCTAGATCTAGAGTGACCAGATCGATGAGCGAAAAAAAAAAAGTGTTCCGC
>FIZR01000214.1:0-42855 GCA_900060175.1 Ferrisia virgata | reverse complement strand
GCTTCAGCAAGCTGAAGTTGATAAAAAATTATCTAAGAAACACGATGGCCCAAGATCAATTATGTCATCTTTCAATACTTTCAATTGAAAAAAATTTTGTTAAAAATATCAATTTTGATGACATAATCGATCAATTTGCGGAAATGAAATCCCGAAAAATGAAGTTATAACCTTATATTATAATCAATAAAAAAATATGTTCTACAATCTACGTATAGATATTTTTATTTTCATCATAGCATTAAAATTTTTTTTTTAAAGGGGGCGACAAAATTTTGAATTCCCCGGGGCGGCGATTACTTTTTGATCCAATACTTTTCCCTCTGATCTGACAAATGAGAACGGTTCCGGCAATATCATTTGTGGTAAAACATTTTTATAGCAGACAGGAAAAAATTGATACCTATACGGGTATGCGTAAGTTTATGCGTATCCAACATGTTTGAAAATTATCAAAATTATTAAGCATTACTAAAAGTATTTTATGCTTCATATTTTGAAGATTTTTTCCTCATTATTTACTGACTTGGACCATTATGTGCTGCGTTCAGCGGTTATTTTAAATGAACACCAACTAGAAAAAATGTTTACCCAAATTTTTAGAATTTTTCATGTTTACCAATTATTTGTACCATGTTTAGCTATTTTTAGCAGTTATTAATCTGATTTTCTTAAGTCATAGTTTCAGAAAAATTCAAAATAAAAAAAAAGGATCACTTTACGATTGAGGATGGAAAAAGTTCAATAGGTTTAAAAAGTCGAGATCCACCCCAAAAGGCACATCCAGGATCCCTACCAAATGTAAATACCTAATTTGACGTTCTTAACCCAATTTAGAGGGAAGTTATGCGACGAATGAACTCAAAAAAATAGGAAAAACCGACCAGAAAAACACATATTTGGGGCTGTAAGGGAATGTAATGGAGCTGAAAAGTCGAGACCCCAAACAGCATATCTAGGGTCCGTACTAAATGTACGTACCAAATTTCAGCTTCCTAGCTCTATTTGGAGGAAAGTTATGCGAGGAACAATATAAAAAAAAAAAGAAAAAATGAGAAAACCTAACCCCATAAATCACATTTTTTAAGCTTTGAGAGCGTGCAATGGAGCTGAAAAGTCGACATCCCCAAAAGGCACATCCAGGGCCCCTACTGGATGTACATACCAAATTTTAACTGCCTAGCTCATTTTGATGGGGTGATAGGGGAGCAACCGCTCTGTTTCAATGTCAAACAGGGGGGGAATCCTTATATCTCCCCTCCTAATTGACCTAGGAGGTTGATTTTTGAATATGTTGTACAACTTTTGAATCTTTATCGATTGACTTAAAAAGGAACAATTTTTGTATGTTTGGCCCTGCAACGCCCCCTCCTCCAAAGGGGGCAGAACTGAGTTTTGACCCAAGGTCATCGCCACTCATATGTATCTAATCCGCCACCAAACTGAGCCGATTGACCGAATCTGAGCGATTTTGATCTGTATCGAGCAGAGTAAATGATTTTAATGATCGTGGAAAAAAAGTAAAAATAAAAAATGAATAAAAATAAATACCTCACATGACCAAAAATTGTATTAATGGTCTTCTGAGCCCCAACGCGGATTTTTTGGTATCCCCCTCCCCCATCGCTGTTGGTCGATAGATTGTAATAGACTGCTTTTCATTGACAATATGACATAGAAAATTAGACTAAAAAAAGTACATTTCTCGATGTTTCAGTACCATTTTGTATATGTTACAAGATTTCAATGTGTTTCAAACATTTGTAGTCATTTGTATGAAATTTAGCATGCTCGGGGGGGCTTATTCAACATCTGGAGAGGCCCCCCCTTCCACTTGAATCCGTTTATATTATACCTATCTTTATACATAATTCTTCTTTACTCCATTGTTAGCTTATGGAATAAATCATTTACGTATCTTCAATATTTTACAAAAACCAGACTCAAAGAGTGACGAATTGCGATGCTTTCTTTTAAACTGAACACAATTTGGGAAAATTTTTCACTGTCGTCATCTGAGTTGTAATTTCTTCTCTTTCATTGATTTAGAACGTTCTGAGTCGTTGCTGTAACCCCCCTTTTTTTTTTTTTTGGAAAAAATTGGTGTTTATAAAAATTTGTCAACCTCGATTACACTGCTTCTTATCCTGTTGGTTAATATTTTCTTGATGCTCCTTTCGTATGTAGCATAGTTCATATGAATTAAACAGGACCTTTCGAAAAGTTACATTTTATAATTTTCATTTAATATTCAAAAGGTAAATATCCCATTAAGAAATCAACACTTTCAAATCATTTTACTTTTTACCCTAATGATTTGTATGTTGAAATTTTAGTTTTTCATTTTTAACACTACCATAAAAAAATTGTGGTACTTGAAATTAAAATTTTTTTCGTTATATTTCTGAGTTAGTGTTCAACAGTTGGCTATACTTCGCATGTAACGCCAGAGCTGATTTTTGGCGAAAAGTTTCTAATTTGTTGTAGTGGGTATCTTTGAAAGTATAATTTTTTGAAATTTCACAAATCCAGTTTGCTTTAACGCGCATTTTCAATAAATAGGTATCTTTTTTATGGACGCGTAAACATTTGAAATTAATTTTAAATATTTTATTCCATTTTCTCATCTATTTTACATTATATTTCCACGTAGAATATCCGCGAATCCATTGCTTCTTTGTTTGACCATAAAATATCCGAAGGATGTGGTTGTTTAAACAATGTGTGGTCGTTGGCGATAATATTTATTGCATATTTACTGGATACTAATGCGCGCAATATAATGGGCATTGTTTTTTTTTTTTTTTTTTTTTTTTTTTTTTTTTTACACGGTGCTCCCAAGTGCAAATTTAGTCATTGTTCGTCGTGTACGCGTAGTAAGTAACTAGACCGAATGCATTTTTTAACCTTTATTTTTATACCTATTAGCTTCGGAAATCGTGATAACGTGTTTTCTACACGTGTTTAAATCTTCGGTACGGCTTTGCTAAAGTTTAACGTGCCGAAGTATGTAAAAAAGGTTATGGGTAAAAGTTTGAATTTTTCTTACAACGCATAGTACGTAGGTTTACTATAGGTAGCTAGGTACTATAGATATATCTAGCGGTCGCTTAAATGTTCATTATTTCCTATACCTGAATGTATAGCGGGACATTTAAGTATTCTTAGTTATATCACGGTTTTAAGTGTAAATATGTATAATAAGTTCCCGATATTCGAACTTTATTTAATACAAAGAAATAATGCTTGGAAGACTTGTGCGTATGTTGGTACCGGTACACGTAACTGGATAAAATTGATCGGATCTAAGGCTTTGGCGTTAATAGAATGAAGTTTGAGACGAGACAGAAATATCGATCGTGAATTGAAATTATTTTCTTTTTGTATTATCTATTTCCGTTAATGCGTTAAGAACTCTCAGAACTTGTAAGAAATTTTGATTTTCAGCCAAGTATATAAGGTGAAGAATTTTACATACAGGCGCAGCATCCTTTTGCAAAATGGTACGGAGCGAAATTCTCGCACGTAACACGTTATATACGTAATATATCATTCATACTTTTGCATCGAAGCTCTATAAGTAGCTTTCGTACATTACAAAAAACAAGAAATGGGCGGTACATTGAGAAACAATCCGTGCATTATTTCAATAGTAAAGGCGTTTCGTTGGTGTCAAACAGACATAAATTTATAACGTGTATAGTTTTCACGAAACTCCGCACGCTTGACCGTATATACCTACTCGTACCTAGACCTACTACACTTACTTGTATGCATTGCATAGCATGTAAGTGTGCTACGTCTACGTATACGTATACGTACGCTTACGTATAAGTAGAGTACATAGAATGAAAAAAATTAGAATTTTTTTTTTACTTTTCAAGTTTAGTTTTTTTCATTCTTCGAAGCATGTCATCTCGTAACAGTATAATTCAACCGGATTTACGTATAAATCTTATTGAGGTAACGTGAATCCGTTATCGTACTGGTTAATAAATTACGCAAACGATGGAGTTTTACTGTCTGAATTTTCGGCAGGCGCTTTTCTCAGACAAAAAAATTGACCTACACAAATGTGGTATATTTCATTGAGACGTCCGAGATTCGACAATTATTTGAATAAGTATGTTTTTTTTTCTCGTGTAAGTCTTTTCGTTTTGCCAATACTTTTTCGTACGCGTTGTTTTATTATTACTTGTAGTATAGTCGCAAAGGGAAATCCATGCGATCTAAATGTTGAAAGCAATTTCATGATTGATTCTTGTTCGCAGACGTCTACAGAACGAATAGCTCGAGCACCTATTTTACCGACCACCCTTCTCCCGGCCCTAACTTCTCACATATGGCCGGTATCGAAAAAATTTTCAAATAAAATTTATAGCTCGATGTATCGGAAATATTTCGAGTTATTTGCAAAATTTCAATCAGACCACTTGCTCAGCTATTATTTCACACAATGCCCGTCAAAAATATCACAAAAATCGATCATTTCTATTTTACATCAAAATTAACATAGAATGTGAAAGTTGTTCAGAATCGCAAAGAGAATACATATGCTCGAAATTTAGCAGATTTCAGCCCCTATCCGTATGATGGTTTGTAATAGTGGCGGGCACATTTCAAACAAAACCCGACAATTGGTAATACAATTATGAAATTTCGTATTATCAATGAGGGAGATATAAAAAAATTTTCTAGATCGAGAGGTATGATGTATTCAATATCTCCCATAGGGAGGACGGCAAATGAAACTTCGAGGTACCAGCTCCCTCGGATTTCCACGTGCAGTAAGTTTCACGTTCTTGAAGTCGATTTCGTATAAATCGATCTCGCAACACACGAATAATCGCATCATTTTAATGATCCGATGACGAGCAATGCCCAAAATTCAAAATTAAAAGACTCTCCCTTGTGATCGCGGTTTTTCTCTTCTCCGCCGAAAATTTCTGTTCGTATGGTAATTTAAACATCATACTTGGAAAGTAGAAGTGAAATAACGCTCATGTACCCATTTTTGAGAATCGATTGACGACAACTCCTTCAGAGTGATTTTTTTCACGGAAAAACAGTCAAATTTGTCATATTGTGCTCGCAAATACGTCGAAATAATCATTTCCTATTTTTTACCATCAAAATTTTGTACAATTTTCGCCCTTTATGTGCTCGCGATGTATGTTTTTTGATTTAAAAACATATTCTTACCGCTCAACCCCTCCCATGGTAGTTCGAATTGTTGGGTAACTGATTTAGTTTAATTTTTCGAGGTTATTTGTTGCACATGCAGTGCTCAAAATCTGATTAACGATACAGGAAACGATGATTCTCTCGACAGAATTTAATGATTCAGGAAATTATCATTTATTCAGTAAAAAAAAGCTTTCCACTTTTCTATGTATTATTTAGAGGGGAGAGGGGGGGGGGGTGAATTTACAAAAATGAATTAAATGATAAATAGTATGTCCGAGTAAAGAGAGCGCGGGGCTTTGAAAAAATGAGTTTTGAGAAAGCATTTTCAGGAGTTCTAAAAGAAAAAATAGCATAGATGTAAAAAACGCTCAAGTTTTTTGGTTTCATGGGAGGATTCAAATCTCCTTTCGTCGGCCCCGTGGCTACGTCATTGTAGAAGTTTAAGTGAGGTATTGGTATGTTTCGCGAAACACCATGTCCGAAAAGTTAGTGTTATTCATTGAATTCTTGAAAAGCAAGAAAACAAATTTGAAACGGTGCATAAGCGCACCCAGAAATTTTTAAGGGGGAACGAGGGGTTAAGCTTGAAATTCCGAGCGTAGCGAAGGAGAAATTTTGAAAGAATGGTATTCTTAAGCCATGAAGAGTGCATTTTTCTTAGTTTAGGTTTCAATTTTTTGAAGTTTCATCAAGAAAGTGATAGGTTTTTAACGATTTGGGTATTAAATTCAGTGTAAATGTGAAAAAAATTCAATTTTTTCATGCACCCCTCTCCCCTTCCCTTGCATTGTATTTTCTCAATTTTTTGCATTTCACGTGGTTTTTTTCTAAACACATTTATTCTACCATTACATTAAAGGCATTTTAAACAAATGAAACCTTATTGTTATTGATAACCATAAATGGTGTACGAGTAAATTCAGAATGAATTATTTTGCTTACACGGTGATTCGTAAAAAATGTTGATGACAAGAGTTACGAAGGTAAAAAATATCAAAATCGTTAATTTCTCTTTCTCTTCCTTTCCTTCATTACTGTTCCACAAACCAGCATCATAGTATTCAAATTTTTAGTCCTATTCCAATAGCATGACTTCATCTTTTGGTCAATCAAAGGCAGGGGTGTCTGTTGCGTTAATTGTACCTAACTACGGTTTGGGAGATCTTTAAAACTCGTTTATTTGTACGAGAAAAGTTGGAATTTATAATTTCAACTTTTTCATCATCGATTTAGTAAATTGCCTTTGATAAATCACATCTGAAAATTTTTTCATCTGGATGAGAACGTTTTTTGCCTTGAATTTCATCTTTCGAAAATGAGAAAAAGTGTTAAAAGTTTCTTTTTCTAATACTCTAAACTCTAATCACTATCTAAATTGAGAATTTCTTGTTCTGACTTTTGAAAAATAAAAAGAATTAACATCGGATTTGCATACATTTTCGATATTTATTGTATGAAATTTAACGCATTTCTATCGTTGTTTCTTCATATTTTTGGAAAATTTTTAAACGTTTGGTGATTTTCTTTATTTGTGTTTTTGGTTTGCTAAATATTCGATAATTTTGTAAGGTTGATTACACTTACACGTTTAAAAATTAAACATACATCTCGATTGGAGACATAGTAAGTTCGTGGAATTTCTCGATAGCATAGTTTTACGATTGATCGTAAATGTCAAGATTTTGCATTACATTGTTTTTGAAATATTTAAAACGAAAAAATCACGCCTAATCGAGGAAAAGGTATTAAGAGTACCGTGTAAGTACCATAAATTTGCAGAGCAAAGCGTGCTTATGTGTATTACAGTCTCACGTCATTCCAATGAATTGCGACTTTGTAACTATTTCATACGTAATTACTTTTCATTGCACGCAAATACCTCGCACTCGGAAGCATAATTTACTCACAATGCAATATGTACCTATAGTTTACAGTATATACATTCAGCATACTTATAATATACACGTTTACAGTAGCCATTGCAATTGCATCCACGATATTGCGTGCTTTATCTTGCAGCTTCGCATCTTGGCGACTAAAACTATACCTACTCTAAGTTCAAGTGGCAAATTTGTTTCTCTTATATACTTAGACGTGCCGAGAGACCAATTCTTTTAGATAGTGTATAATTATTTTGTACAATTAACCTCCTATAGCTGATCGAAATGCCTAGCTCGTTCGTACCTTTGTTGCTCATAGCCAAAAACAACCTTTCGCTGGAATAGAAATGTTGATCCAATTTCATCAACAATTTAGCATCTTGTTATAAAAAATTACACCGATACGTAATAACATCTTTCAAATATAATGTCACGGTTGCTCTTACCTTATCTATATCTGTTGTAGGTATTACGTATGCTTCGTAGTACCCATGCTGATGTAAGATGTAATTCCAATTCGCACCTGACTCTTGTTATAAATCAATGATTATAATTAAAAACCCTAAATATGAAATAAAAAAAAAACAAGCATCTATCTGTGTATCTTATACTGAACGCGTTGAAACAAAAAGGTACCTGTTACTTATGTGTACATATATTGGTATGAATGCACAAAGGCTCATAGATCCTTATAAAATATTAGCATAAATATAGGTTTTTCGGCTTACCTTCCACGTATAATCACATTTACCTTGTTAACTAAACGACTGAGCACATCATACTTTTCTTATTTTTGAAAGGAAAAAGATGTACTTATTTAAATCTATAACTTATTTTTTTTTTATTTTTTTTTTCAAGCAGAATTTCAAGATTTTTTTCGGTACGTATCGTGGAAAATTATCCTTTTTTATTTAATTAAGTCGAAAGTACTTCTAAGTAACTAGATTGTGAACGTTTAAGAATTCAAAAGATTAATCTATGCTTCTTGAAAAACTCCGTTTAGCGGTGAATTATACGAAAATGTTGGAAAATACTTGGTAAAATTGTAAGTGTGACTCCCTGTCCTCTGAGAAATTGTTTTTTCCCTTTATAATTAAAGATCTTCTGAGGGGAGAAGGGGGTAGCTGAATGCATGCGGTAGAGGAAAATCCATTTTTAAGTGGTGAAAACATAAAAAAAAATTGGTAAACAGAAATTCCAAAAAAATTCAGGAACTTTAATTATTTTACCTATAAATATGCAACTTGATATTGTGGTCCAAAAACTACGTACAGGTCATGAAGAAAAAAAATATTACTCAAACATAAATCTTAAAGTAGAATTTTAGAAATAAAAAAAAATGTTTTTGGTAGATGAAAAAAAATGTAACATTTATGCATGGATGAACCGGATTCCTGCTTTGTGTCCCATATACTCGAAAATTACTTAATCCACGAAGTTCATTTTTTTGCGGTTTTATTTAGGAACACCTCAACCTTCTTTTGATGCAAGGTTTTGGAGAAATTCTAACTTAAAAATTCCATCAATTCGCTCAAATTTACTATACATGAATTAGGTTTATGTAAAATCACAAAAAATTAAGATTGCCACAAATCCTTCTGTAAAATCACTAAGAAAATTCAGCTGAACAATATAAAATGAAAAAAAAGGAAATTGGTTGGATAGTTTTAGAAAAATGTGGCTGAAGCAGAAAAACTCGCTTTATTCGTGCATAAATGTTAGATTTTTTTCATCTCGCAGAAACATTTTTTTTTAATTTCTAATATTTTACTTTAAGATTTATGCACGAATAATATTTTTTTTCTTCATAACCTGTATGCATTTTTTGGACCACAATATCAAGTTGCCTATTTTTTACTAGTATAGGAAAATTAATTGGGATTCCTCAATTTTTTTAGAATTTCTTTTGATCAATTTTTTTTTTTTCGTTTTTTCATCACTTGAAAACGGATTTTCCCCTACTGCATGCATTTAGTTAGGTAATTTAACCCCCCTTAATTTATTGAAGGATCGGTGGTATCAAAATGACATGATTTGAGTAAAAATTAAGATTCTTTGTTCCACGTCCAAACGACCCAAAAAGCAACTGGGGTCTTTTGATTTCCCTCAAAATTTTTTTGAGAGTTACTCTGGTGGTCTAGTGGAAAAAAGTACCGTTATTTTGTCCTTAATCCTTCAAGAACATTTATGCGTGAGTAAAGACATTTTTTATGCTTTCACCACATTTTTTCTGAAGCTATCCAACCAATTCCTTTTTTTTTATTTTATATTGTTCGGGTGAATTTTCTCTGTGATTTGACAGAAGGATTTGTGGCAATCTTAATTTTTTGGGGTTTTACATTGAGGTAATTCATGTGGTACTGTAGTAACTTTGAGTGAATCGATGGAATTTTTGAGATAAAGTTGGAATTTCCCCAAAACCTCATATCAGAAGAAGGTTGTGATATTCCTGAATAAAACCGTAAAAAAATGAACTTCGTGAATCAAGTAATTTCTGAGAAAATGGGACACAAAGCAGGAATCCGGTTCATCCATACATAAATGTTACACTTTTTTTCATCTAGCAAAAACATTTTTTTTTAATTTCTAAAATTCTACTTTAAGATTTATGCTTGAGTAATATTTTTTTCCTTCATGACCTGTATGCATTTTTTGGACCAAAATATCAAGTTGTCTATTTTTCATTAATATAGGCAAATTAATTGAAGTTCCTGAATTTTTTTAAAATTTCTGTTATCAATTTTTTTTTATGTTTTCAACACTTAAAAATGGATTTCCCCCTACTGTATACATTCAGCTAGCAAATTTTGTGACCTATCCCCCCCCCGCGCCTTAAAAGGACACCAGTTTCTTTGAGTAATGCGATCATTTTGTCGATTTCTTATGATTTGGCTTGAGTATTCTGATTCCTGAAGAACTAAATTATAAATGGAAAAGTAAATGCTTGTACCCATATCTATATAATCATGTTTAATTTCAAAAGTATACATAATTTTCCTAAACCGTCGACTCCATTTCTTCAAAAAAAAAAAAAAAAATCATGTTCATTTGTACATACATAATTAATTAATCTAAATACCTACAAACGTATTTATAGGTATCCTATATTATTTTGCATACTTAAATACACTATGTGTAAAATTTCGATGTAACTAAATAATTAATTTTTTAGTACTAAACAACCGGTTCTTTGGTACACTGTTTCTCTGCAATAAATGAAAAAATTTCCCATTAATTTGATAAGGGCGGCTTGTTTCCTATAAATGATTGCTGATTATACGTTCAAATGCATCCGGTTTCATCCCCTGGCTGTACAGCCGCCATGTTTGTATTGGGCGTCAGAAAGGGCGGAGCGGGCGCAAGCTGTTTGACGCACCTGGCGCGGTTTCTTTTTCCATTTTAATACCTATAGTCGCAATGCCAATCTCATCACTCGCTTAGCAAACGATCCGACGACAAGTTAATTGACTGTTTCACGCCAGAATTTTTTTCCATTCATTTCGATTTCATCGTTCTCGTGGATGATTGCAAACATGGTTAGCAACTTCCAATTCTGAAATGTCAGTTTACACGTTTTATTTTTTATTTTTGCACCTATCGTTAAACGAATAACCAAATTCTTCGTGTGTTGTAACGATATTATATTCGTTGAAATAACGAAGCTCATAAGTAACGTTTAGTTTCGTTATATTTTTTCTATCTACGACGAATGAGAAAATTATCGAGGTATAATTTAAAAAAAAAAAAGATGTAGGTACGGTACCTGCCTAATATTCGATTATTTCGATAATTATTTCGTGGTAAATGTTTGTTTTTCGATTTTCACGGATGAATAATATCGAACTATTGTACGTATAGGTATGGCTAATTGAAGCGAAGAGTATGAACTTGCTAATAATGCAGTACCTGGCTAGATTTATAAATACGTTACGTATATAATAAATTGTACCGCGGGATAATTTAAGAATATATGGATTAAATCATATTTCTTAAAATCCAATAAACTGATCGATATCGGATCATCATCATCATCATCATCATCGTCGTCGTCGTCTTCGTCATGTGCACGAGATATCCACAAATGACCCAATATAGCTATACCTAGATTACCTATACACCTGCATGATAACTACACGAGACGTCTACAAAATCAGAACCGTTGTCTTATAAGCTACAACAAGCAGTTAGTCTTATTACGGCCAAACTAGGTATTAAATTATCTGCTGATTTAGGGTTGCCACCCTGCAATTACTCCGGCATTATCTGACTGCGCTCTTGTTGTTAATTCGAACTAAGTTCAATTCGTGATCGTACTTTCCTATAATTTACAACTCCCCGCCAAACTTCTTCTCCCATTTACGAAGAACTACACTATGATATTATATCTGTATAGTGTTGTAGAATGAAAGAAATCCTTAGACGCGCGCCTACTTCGGTCCGTATACGTCTACAATATGTTTATTTTGTTCGACAATACTATCGATCATAAAGTTCGTTTTTTAATACTATAGGCAGAGGTACACCTATAGGTCGTTATTGTATAAAAAAAGTTTCGTTTTTGTACTGACTGATTCATAAGTAAACAATCTTTTCCATTGTGCGACGGATTACATTTAAGGGTTTAGAGGTGGCTCATTACACAATGTAGTTTGTGGTTTTTTGAACAAATAAAATAATTTACCTAATTTGTTTACGAAAAAAATCATTGGAGCATATTTTATCGATTTATTCGGAGTTTTTTTTTTTCATTTTGAGAATTTCTGTGTTCTGGAGGAAGTTATTAAAATAGTATATCGCACGAGACAAGAGTATTAATAGCGTTGTAGTATTCTTTCTAGTAGTTTTTTGAAATTTATCCACCACTACCTAATAAGATTACCAGCGTTTATTTGAATATTTATTGCAAAAAAATATCTTCCTTACTTGTAAAAACTCTGTACGGATTATGATAACTTTATAGCATACTTCGATACATCTATAATATGTACCTACTTGTAAGAATACGGATGAATGTATGGAATTTTCAACTTCCTGGAAACGCTTGGTGGTCTCGATTAAAATGTTTCATTGATGTTTTGTTCTCATACTCATATATCTTGAGACTATATTTCTTCTCTGGAGGGGAAATCATCAGTTCGTCTCTTCGTACTAATACAAATATACATTTCAAAAAAAAATGAACGAAATATTATTACAACATAGCACCATATAATTATGATGAAAAAAAAACAACGTTTATTTGTTTTTTTCTTTGGTACGTGTACATATTAAAAAAAAAAAAAAAAAATGCATCTATCGTAATAACTAGTTACTTCCTTTTGAAATGTAGAACTTCTTGAACCGTAACATGATCGTATAGAAGATACAAATCGATATATTCCTTAATTAAGGTCGATACTTTGTAAAACCAACACGAGAAAATGCAAGGCAACCAACAGAAAAACACGAAAAACTAAAGTCCTCTATACACCAATAGACGATTCTTACAAGCACGAATGAAATAGTTGGAAAAAATTCGTAGAAATGTGAACTACGCACGCCATGATTATTTAACGCATCAATTAACGAACAACATTAATAGGCACCCTGTGAATGCGTTATAAAAACTTATTACCCTCGTAAGATCGTATATTATGCGTATATCGCGCGTATCGCGTCGCCATCGTTGTCGTAACTTTTTGATTCTGCATCGAATAATGTTT
The DNA here is from genome assembly GCA_900060175.1 of Ferrisia virgata. NCBI lineage: Eukaryota > Metazoa > Arthropoda > Insecta > Hemiptera > Pseudococcidae > Ferrisia > Ferrisia virgata. The sequence continues at coordinate 30,086 of FIZR01000214.1, read as the reverse complement.
AGATGCATCTACAATATACGTTGAAATTTATACTACGTCATTATTACACGTTTATAACGAGCGTCAGTCTGTTCGTATTATCATTATTAGATGCAATTTTTTGTTTAATTTATAACTTAATTAACAGGTACCGGCGTTAAACGGAGGATGATAATTTTATATATTTATACGATTCTTCCTGCATACATATATACATATATAGTGTGTATAAATTACAGCCATGGATAGCTATTTCGTATATGCCTATGTATAACGAGTCGAATAACGTGGAGCTTATTTTTCCTACCTTCTTTTTTTTTTCTCTCCCTTCTATTATTTTAAGTATATATAAAATCACACTTAAGGAGTAAAATATATTAAACGCACGTTTAAAAGATATATACATTAGGTATTTCATCTATACAACTTAATTACCTGGGTAGTGTTAACAAAATTTACAACTCTAATTACTATAGTTAATTAGCTACCAAGAATATGAGTATTATTTTCATATAATAATTAAAAACAATTTATTAATAAGCGTAGTAAGCTTAACGGAATATATTTACCCACAACAACGGTAATTTTTGGAAAAGAACTGCAGTCGAGGAAAAGAATAGGCCTCATTCATTATTAACCCAGTTTTAGCTGTTGGATCTGAAAACTTTGAAATTTTCTGGAAACCCATTTGCAGCTGTTTACCTCTTTGAAAAGTTATTTTTTTTTATGTTTTTGAAATCAACTTGACATCTGAAAACGAAATGCTAAATTAGCCCCCTCCCCCCTCCTGCAATGTTCTCACAAAGATCTAAGAATTAACACTTTACTGGACTAAAATCCGAAAAATTACAATTTTGCAGTTTATAGATGCTCTCGGGGGAGGGGGAGGAGGGTAAGTTACAAAATTTTCTAGCAGTAAATTCGCCTGTATTAGTGAAAAATAGACAACTTAATATTTTGATCCAAAAAATGCATACAGGTCATGAAGAAAAAAATATTACGCAGGCATGAATTTTGAAGTAAAATTTTAGAAATTGAAAAAAAAATGTATGGATTGACGTAAATTTTTTCCTCATATATGAACAAAAGAGTCGAAAGCAAGAAAATCAACAAAAAATAACACATTACATTTTTTTTAGTGATAAGACGAAGGTACTGAAGTCTCTCCCCCCTTCCAGTCCTATCTGTGCCTATGGTTGTATACTGCTTCAAGTGGTAAAGTTTTTAAAATTCTCTATGACCGGAAAATCATCAGAATTTTGCTGCATGGATTTGAATGAAATGTTGTCCAATTTGTGGCTCATGGCTCACATAGCGAATTAACGAAACGATACTCGTTTTGATGATTACAAGTCTAAACTTATATGAAATACTATAGTTTTGATTTTCACCAAGTATTTCAAATGGAAGAAATAAATGTTTCAATTAAATCATTAGCTACTACTGTCAACAAACGTAAAACGTCAAAGTTGAAGCACTGTGAGAAGGACAAAAATTTTGCCTAACTTTTATTCTGAAAGGATGTAGGTACAGCAAAAAATTACTAGGTCTTTTAAATAGTCAAATGTTTTGTGGTGTGCAGCTCTTACAATATTAATGTTAGTCAAAAAGTGTATTCATTTACAGAATGATAACAGAGTGTGAAAGTAGTGAAAAAGTAGAGATTTGAATAGTTGATAGTAAAAGTAGTGAAAAAGTAGTGGAAGTAGGTTAAAAAAGTTTAAACTGGTAAAATATAAAAAAATTGCTTTTAAAAGAATTTGTTGTGTATTAATTTTTAATCTATATTAAAACAAAAAATTTTCATCGCAATTATGATGGTCATACCACTCGAGGAGTAATATGCAGCCATGAACTAAATGCGAATTAATAGAATTGCCTACTCGGTTCGCCGCAAAAACATGTTTTATTAAACTTGTTTAGAATTACAAAAAGAACACGCATACTTAATACTGAAATGAATTGAAAAAATATTTCTGGATTGGTTTAATATAAGATTGTTTATTGAGGGAGGGAGGGAGTGTCAGGCCTGTATTTAGCCTGATTTTCTGTTACATTATCTTTGAAAACCAGGCTATTATGGACTATTGACCTGCGAAGGATGGATGAGTATCAATGAAATTCATTTTGTGATCCTAGATGACCATTGGGACCATTTTTGGTCATGTCAAACATTTATTCCTCTTTCTCCCCTTCTCCCGCCTAAAACTAAAAATCATTTGCTCTGCTCGATACCGTTCAGAATCGGTCAAATGTAAGCAGGTGGCTGAGGATAACTTTGGGTCAGAACTTCGTTATGCCCGAATTTAGGAGAGAGATTGCTGAGAAGCTAAAATGGAAAGAAATTTTCCGTTTCGTAACCAATCGATAGAGAATCAGAAGTTGCATATCATAATCTAAAAATCAACCTTTGAAAAAAGGCTATCCCACGCAAATCTCCCCCACCTACTCCAATTGAGCGAGGAGGTTGAAATTTGGTAAGTAGATTTAGTAGAGGTTCTAGATGTGCTTTTTGGGGATTCCTACTTTTTAGCCCCCTTGTGCCGCATCATACCTCCTAAAAAGTGAATGTTTTGGTCGGTTTTTTATTTTTTGAGTTTGTACCATGCATTCCCCTCCTCCCGCAACTGAGCTAGGATGTTGAAATTTGGTTAGTACATTTAGTAGTTGTCCTAAATGTGCCTTTTTGGGGTTTTAGAAATTCTTTTCAATATTTATACCTGTACCCTACCATAACTGAAGAAAAACATTCCAGAGCACATCTTTTTTCATTCCATGCGTGGACAATTAGCATATTTCCTTTACTTCAAGTAAATCAGGCTTAAAAAAAAATCAAAAAAACCCATAGCGATGTTTTTTTTTTTTTTTTTTTAGTTTTCGTATGAGTGGATGAGAAAATGTTTTGAGAGCTAATGCTAATGCAAAAGTAGTAGGAAAGTAGTGATTTTCTTCCCTTGAAATCCAATAAACACGAATGGTTCTGATAGAACTTCCAAAAAATACTCTCCGTCATCTGCTTAAAAATGATTTATTCGTTTTTAAAATTAGTCGCTCTCAGCACGCCGTCTATTATCGGAATCAAAAAGCTTGTTACCAGTTTTAACGTCTCGGCTAGTGATGCTTTGAATTACCTGTAGATAGCGTAAAAAGCAACGGAAAACTACTACGTGAATGCTCAATGAAACCAGACTGATATTATAGGCATAGAGAACACTTTCGTGTTGACCTCACCCACTTGGCTGTATTAAAGGATTGCAGCACTGGCGATTTCAGGCTACTGAAGACCAAATGTTAATTCAAAGTACAATTTGAAAATTATAACGTTTGATTACATTCAGTCAGTGCCTTCTTTGATCGCTTTAGACAAAAACTGTGTGCTACATTTTTTGTTCCTTTCAAAAAGGCATGCAAATTGCTCGGGTCAGATGGTAGTATTATTAAATAAATTCCACTCCCCAACCTCCGTTCAAGCATTCAATATGCAACAGAAAAATGATACTTTAAATCGCGTAAAGGCCTGGAACTTGTAATCAAAACGAGCACCGAACTGTAAGTTAGGCACATTTCACGTCTCATCGTTAGATTTTAAGATTGTTTTTTTTTTTTTCTTTTTTTCAATGTTCGTTTATATGACTGACCCGATTAACGAAAGTTAAAGAAAATTTGAGTATACTTTTGCGGTTTTTTTTTTTTGAGCGTATTAGGCTTGAAAGTGGTATCGAACTTCTTCATCTACGAAGAAGTAAATTATTCTACGTAACAGGATTTTCATATTACATTGGTATTTGGTGCTATGTCGAATGCGTGTAATAATTTGTTAGCCGCAATCTAATTCACGTATATATGATGTAGTATAATATACTTAAGTAGGAAAAATCGGAGGTAGTCGATCATAACGAGAGAAAAAAAAAACGGCATTAAAAGAATCTCGTTCGAAGTCCGGAATTGGGAAGTAGTTAGTATTTCGGTGGCGGTATTTTTTTTCACATAGCTGAGAGTAAGAGCTAAGAGAGATGGCCTCTCATACCGCAACTGGTATCTTGCAATCGTGTAACCTGGTATCGTATTTACGAATACGTTGATAATAAAATGATTTCATTTATGAGGTTATCAACAGTTGCCATCGGAATTATTTTGTATACACACTACCTAGATATGGTCAAAATGGTATCTGCACTAAGAGTTTATTAACCATACCTAGACCTACGTAGTAAAGTGTAGGGTCTGCGTCTATGCGTATGTTGAGATTTATTTGTCGAATAAGTTATTAAACGACGTACGTTTGGGAGTTGGCGGATAATGAGAATATAGTACGTTGGGTCGATTTGAATTATTAGGAAGAGGTTCCGTTGCGCGAGGTACCGTTTTTTTTTTTTTTTTTTACTGAACAAAAAAATCACGGTTTTGTTGTGAAAATGAATACGAAATTGTTTATTTAAGGTTTGTTGGTAAAATACGACGTTTATAGGAATACTGTGCAGGATTCTTTATATCTATACTCGTAGTACATGGTAGTTGAATTTACGACGTCATACGTAGGTTCTTCTGCTTTTAATTTCGTTACCCAGCAAACCAATTCTATTCGAAGTAATCGTAAATAATTCGACTCGTTTTCGTTAAATCCGTACACCTTGGTGTACTGTGTCGGAGGATATTTCTATTCTTTCTTTCTGTAAAATTAAATGAAATATACTAGACGCGGCGACGTTAATCGAAAAGTCTTAATAAGTTTTAATTTAATAGGGCGAGTTCATTAGGTATAGTCAGTCGCCGCTCCTTTCTTACAAAACGTTTAGTCGTGTTTCAAATAAATTTGTATTTTTCTTCGTTAGCGCCTTTTCTTTGAGTTGAAAGTCAATGAAATGTGATTGCAACGTTCGTAGAACGAAATAAAATCTAAACGAAAAAAAAAAGAAACAAACTCGTGTACGTACAACTTGTTGAAAATTTTTTCACGCCTTGATACTTATAAGTAGTTACTTACTTAGGTACATATATCGCACCTGTGTTTCGTACTGTTTTTTTTTTTTTTCTATAATAGAGAAGCGACAAAAGACTGCAAAAGTTATATCGAGTCGAGTACTTGTATCCCGGTTACCATATGTTAGGTAATTTGCGATTCTAGTATAGTAAATGATTGCGCTATGAGAAGTTAGTTTTGAAATTGATAGGTTTCAGTTTTTTTTTTTTATGCAATACGTACCGCATGTGATCTCGATTGGTAGCGAATACAATACATTGTCGGCGGCATGCAACAATGAAATTAATCAGCAGCGTTGGCATCTTGCTGACTTTGCCATTTGTTTATACTCGTCACGCGTTTGTATGCCTCTATATTCGCCTTTGAGAATACTTTAATTGCATTGAACTGGCAGACTGCGAGGCATTGAAAGGCATATGCTGTCGTTGTCGGTTCGATCGCAATATTATTTTTGATTCTGCCTGAACGGACCGTTTATAGTAATGAATAAACGCACTTGACTTTTTTACTTCTGTTTGATCGAGAGATTAGGAAATCAAAATCAAAATAAAGATTTCGACGTTCTTTGCAAGCCGCTATTTTATTTGAATAGAATACGCTTTCTAATGAATTGTCCGATGTAGCTAGATCTAGGTAGGTAAAGGTTCCGTATTGATGTCCGTTCCCATGTAGAAGTTATGTAGATGTACACATACGATGAAGTTGATATTTTGCACGTATCCTTATCCTTACGTAGATTACATGTTATGTAGTTCTTTTTTTGCTCATTCTTATCCAACATGGAGTAAGTTTCAGAATACGTAATCGACGCGTTTTATTTCTTCTTGGTCAAGTTGACTAAAAATGATTCAAACTGTGTTGTGTGTCTCATCGTGAGTGCTTTCAACTGGATCAAAGAAATTTTTGGCGCGTATACAGAGTGTCTAAAATACAAAACGTACTTATTCTTTAAAAAATCTCATGAAAAAGGTATGCTTGGAGTGGCTATTTTGATAGTACTAGTTAGAATTTTTCGATTTTGAAACCGGTTTAGTCGTTTGCAACCAGTAATCGAAAATTTCCAAAAAATTGAAGCTGTAAAAAAAGTTTCAAGTAAACGTTATAAAGCTTTAAACACTGATTATTTTTCATTTCATAACTTTTTCTCCAGTTAGTACCAGAGGGGAGTCACGAATTGAGAGGTTCGACATTCTGGAAGTACATCAGCTCTGTACTATTGGATAGAAAAAAAATCTTCGAACAAAAAATGAGAAGGGTGAAGGGGGTGAAATAGTACTAAAAAGTCGACATCACCAAAAGACACATCTAAAACCTATGCTAAATCTACACACCAAAATTTCAACTTCTCAGTCAAATTTGTAGGGGGAGGGGGAGATATACAAGAAACAAACTCAAAAATAAGAAAACCCAACAAAAAAACAACTTTTTCGGGCTGTGAGGGGGTGCGATGAAGCTGAAAAGTCAAACCTCCCAAAAGACACATCTAGGACCACTACTCAATGTACAGACCAAATTTCAACTTCCTAGCTCAATTTGGAGGGGAGTTATTTGAAGAAAAAACGCAAAATGTAAGAAAACCTTCAAAAAAGAACAGATTTCCGAGCTGCTGGGGGACGTAATGGATCTGAAAAGTCGAAACTCCCAAAAGGCACATCTATGGCTCTTACTAAGTCTACATACCAAATTTTAACTTCCTAGCTCAATTTGAAGGGACGATAGGAGAGGAACAGCCTTTTTTCAACGTCAAAAAAAGAGAAAAGCCCTCATATCTTCCCTCCTCATAGACCTAAGAGTTTGAGTTTTGGATAAGTTGTACAAGTTTGGATAGTCTACCGATTAGCTCAAAAAAGATTAATTTTTGCAATTTTAGCCCCTCATAATTCTTTCCCTCCCCCTATTTGGGCCCAACTGTATGTTGATCTGAGGTCATCTCCACTCCATAATATCAAATGGCCCGCCAGTCGAAGCCTAATTCCCAAATTTGATAAACCAATTTGAATTTTTATGTGATTGTTCGTTTTGTGTGATGATGAACATGATTTTTTTCTCACATTTAGGCGACGTGACATATCAGATCCATCTTATTTTTTCAGCTTCATGAAAATAACACTCAGTGGTGCTGTAGACCATAAGAAAGTGTATGTTCTTTTCATGTTCGTGAAGAACATGCAATGAGACATCCTTACACTTTTAATCTATCCCTTTAAATAATTACCTTATTTTCTTTTCTTCTAAAGAAAATTATTTACATTTTTCCTTCAATCATGCTGACTTTTGTCCTGATATCTTTCTATTTTCTCGAAGAGCATATACTTTCAGCATCCTATGACAGGCGATCAATTATTGACTTACCATAGATTCGGATAGGAGTATTATGTTTAAAATCTACCTTAAATAATCCTAAGAATCTAATTGGTCTAGTATCGGAATTGTCTCATACACTTATATTTAGGTATCTAATATTCTTTTTCTTTAAAAAAAATGTATTTTATAAAAATTGTACCTAACCAGTTGCTCGAATGAATTGTTTCATTCCACAAACCGCCTCATGGACAGATTTTCTATCCTCATAAAAATTGTACCAAATTGTAACTGAAAATTGCATACATAATTTGGTAGAAGTCAAGTAAAGCGGAAAAATAAACTTATTTTATGTATGATCCTTTTTTTACCCCGAGAAAAGCTTAATTATTAATTTTTTCTATGGGTATATATTTTTGATGAATCGTAGAAAAGATTTTCATTATAGTTACCCTAATTTTCTTTATTCGGATAGTGCAGGGAAATGTTTAATAATTTTTTTTATTATCATCTCATCTCATGTGCACGTAAACGTATTGTTGAAAATCTTGAATCTAGAACAATAAATCCTGATCGAAGGAACTCTAAAGGGGTGGCAGAATAATTAGTGAAGGTGTGATGGTATAGTATATGAGGTGCAAAGACCCGAAGAAGAGGCATTATTCATTTGGAAAGACGACGTCTTACACGAGCTTGATTTTTTTTCACAGTAGCGATAGGTTGGTATAGAAGGATATTAATACCGGGACAAGTAATAAATAAAATAGCAATAAAATACCGAAGAAATAAACAAGAAGAATATATTATTCCGGTGATTAAATTGGAGAAGGGAAATATTATGTTCTTTCATAGTAGATTATACAAAGCTATATACTATTATACGATGCTGGAATACATAATGGTAAATACAAATAATAGGTATATTATCGTCTTTCTGTTTTCCACCTTTTTTTTGTACCTCTGTCTTTATTCGTTTTTTTTCTGTATTTGTGTTCATTTGCCTACATATATTTTGTAAAACCATTTAAGAAATAATATTTATGGTGACAACTCGGTAAGGGGGTCTACTTTTGGAATGATAGTTTCTTGAAGTTGTTGCTTTTTCCGTATTTATAAATTATTAATCTGGTATATACTGCGAGTGCACGATATTCTTTGGTATTTTTGGTGTTTTCTGCGCGAGCACGCCTCGATCACAATATTCTTTTTGTTGTTTTTATTGTGTAAACCCCCCTTGGTACTTTCGTAATTAATTTTCTACACAGCTTCCGGTCTATATATATTTACCTATGTATGAGATTGGTATTACTGCAGTGTTACCTGTACGTACGATGCATTGAGGAAATTTCTTATTACTTTCTATGTGAATTAGGAATTGATTTTTTTTTTTAATGGTGTCATAGTTTACGATAATTTATTTGTTATAATCCAAAGTGTAATTGCTTTTTGTACGTTTTCTTTCAATCTTTGATTAGAATGTGGATAGAAAAAAGAATATCATTTGCCTTGAACTTCGTTTCAAGTTGGAAATAATTGGAAATAATCTACGATAGGAGTGTTTCAAGCAGTAACATTTTGTATTATTTTTGTGTTTTCAATTTTAAAATATTTCAGAAATCGATGTACTGCCAAAGAAGTACACTGAATTCGAATCTAAATTTTTTCTATTCACACCAATTCCACCATTGTTATACTTTCATTTGCTGAATACATCTTGGGAGCTGAGTGAGATCTCCAGGACACTGGGGACTTAGCGAGATCTAGATGAGCAATGTTTTTACTGATTAAATGAGTACATATGTCAAGTTGAAGTTCAGTTCATATCGGTTTTTTGTACTATTCGATAAAGTGTCAATTCTACTCAATCAAGCTTTTGAATTTTTCTTATGATCTGAAATGCTCGAATTTTATTCGAACTCTCATGATAAGATTTTCCTATTTTACAATGGTCCAACTTATGATGAAATAAATTCACTTGAAGTTTCATTTAGCACATGGCGGAAAGATTAATCTAGTGGCTTGATATTGCTACTTAAAGCGTTGACAAATCATGCTCATGTATGCTATCATTTTTCCCATAGTCAGTGGTTGGTTCAGTTGGTACAGGCATCAAGAGTTTTATGTACTCAGGCCGACAAAGCATTTCTCACATGGTAATTTTTGCATACATGAAACTAGTTATAGAATTTCTCACCTCTTTACATACACACTTATAAGTTTACATGAGTGTGCATGTACTTACACTCACGTATACGTTTATCTTCGCTTGATTTTTCATAATTTCTGCTTTCAAAATTTACAAAGAATTATGTATCTGGCAATCTGCCTTATTTTGATCATATGTATTAGCTATTCGTGTACCATATTTATAAATTGTCATGTAGACATGTACCTCTTCGTTAAAGATGCTGAGTTTGTTGAGTGAAATATGAAATGTTTTTAGAAAACAAACAGATCGTTCGACCTTTTATACCAATTCATAATTAGCTAATGCGGAAGGTAACTTGGTTCGAACGAGTCGAACTTGTAAGTGGTAGAATGCAAGACTTAGACAAATAATACAATTTCAGCACAGAAGGAGGTAAAATACTGCTGCCAAAGTAAATACGTGCAGGCGGCTTTACACGAATACAAAAAAAAACAAAACGGTGTAACATTGCGTGAAAATATTGACGATCGTTTTAGTCAATTAAGAGGATAACTTTAAACCAACGTCATATTGAGTGTTATGTCAAATCAACGATATAGATATAAATGGCTCGGTTCAGTTAGTTAGAATTTTGAGTACAAAAATATTCTATGGATTTGTTGCGCGAAGGTTTGGTTTGTTGGTTGATTAATTAGAATAGCTCGAAGGACTGGAGGCGGTAAAATACCTGACACCTATCGTCGGGTATGTGGTGAAAATACTTTGTCGTAAATGATAACAGTCAAATAATATACAAGACTGTTGGTGGTTTTCGGCGAGTGTTTTATTTTAAGGTAAAAGTAGACAAGGGATGTTTATTTTACCCAGATCTAATGAATGATCCGGATAAGCGTTAAAAATGCATTCGTATTTGAATTTCAAGTATTTAAAATTTTTACACGCTCTCCAACGGCGATAATTCCGGTAGAAATGGAAATGTGGTAATCATTTTATAAACATGCATAAATTGGTGAAGATTGAAGAGGTAAAAAATACTCGGGTTTGAATAAACTTTATGAGTTCTAATATTGTTGTACCTTATAGAATTTTAAGACTACCTACCTACCTGCTAGCTATGCCCTACAGCTTTTAGTAAATATATGTATGTATATTTTTCAGAAAGCTATATTCGATGCGATTTACTGTTAGTTGAAATCCGCCGAATGTAGACTTTGCTTTTTTACGTAGTTTATTGATGACAGAAGAATATGAAAATTTATCGGGTACATGACTTTTGATTATACTTAATTCGTTTTAATGAAAAACTTGTATAAATGATTTAGATCCGATGGTATATTCATAACAAAGATCAAATTACCTACAATATTCATCAAAAATTCTATATTGTTATTATATTTATTAAGGCTTTTTTTTTTGAATTTTTAATACTAATTTGTTTGATTCTATTTAATTTTTTTTTTAAATTCCTCATTAAGATTCAGTATATTATTATTTCATTAGAATGTATACCATATGATATGCTTCTAAGGCTGTGTTCTATCATTTCGTAAATTTTGCTTGAAGTAAATGGATCAGTGATAGCATTGAGAGGAGCAAAAAATTATATTTTTACGGCGATTCCATAGCCTGTTGCAATGGAGATGATGAGTCAAAACCCTCAAAAGGTACATCTAGGACCTATGTTCAAAACTTCACCTCTTAGTTCAATTTGGAGCAGGAATATTTCAAAGCTGTAAAGGTGTTCATTGAGGCTGAAAAGTGATAACCTCCAGAAGTCAAATCTATGAGGAAAATTTAAGCTTCTTTGATCAATTGAGGGGGGAAGGGTACGCAAAAAAATCTAATTTTATTTCCCTTTCATAGTTTGCGCAAGAGGATAATTTTTAGATATGTTACCCAAATTTTGATTCTGCATGAATTCACTCTAAAAATAACAATTTTCACGATTTTTGCCACAGTACCCCCTCTCCACCCAATCTCCTAATCAAATTTAGTCTTGACTGAATTTTGACCCAAGGATATCCCAACTCATGTATACAGACAGTAGAACCTCAAGATTCTCATTTGCTGGTCCCAAGGGTAAGGGGAACTGATAAATAGTTACTCTTGATTTATGCTGTGGAGCTGGTTTCACACCTGGAAGTGGCACAGAGGAACAAATTCTAAATATACGACAAATTGTTGTAATATGCTTCATGGATTGTGCTAAAACCTTCGATTGTGTGAACTGGAAAAGACTGTACGAGGCATTAAGAGAAATGAGTATCCTACTACTCCTGCTCACATTTTGGAGTTGGTAGAATGTCTGTATGAGTACAATTAAATGCTGGTATATAATCTAGCACTGTTTAGGCAGAGACAAGAGTGAGATAGGGATGTATGCTGTCTTCCCTATTCTTCAATGTATACATTATGCTACAGTCACTTGAAGGTAGATTTCTCCACGCTAAGAGGATAAACTGGTTACCACTGAAGGACTTGCGAACCCACAATGGTCGTTTTTGCAAGAAACATCTAATGAGTGCGATAAATTTATAGATGACGCACTCTTTTAGGTACAATATGATAGTAAGCGACTGAGAACTACTGATGACGATGACTTGGAAGGTTGGAATAGAGGAGTTTCAGCTGGTGGCAAAAGAATCTAGAATCTCCGATATGCAGATGACACTAAGCTGGTTGCAGCAGATGAAGAGGAGTTAGCACAGCTGATCAATCATGTAAACGCCGTGAGCGAAGCACTGGGACTTTGCATCAACACTTCAATGACTAAAGTTATGGTTATAGATCAGGTTGGAGTTTTCCAGAGTCAGATATTGTGAAAGAATATGAGAAGGTTGACACTTTTGTTTATTTGGGCTGGACTGTAGAGGCAAGTGGGTGTTCAATCTTCAGCAAAAACATGGTGTAGAATTGAACTAGGAAAATCAGTGATGACCAGACTACGCAATGTCACATGTAACTGGAAGATATCCACAGAAACAAGGAAAAGGTTAATCAGAACCCTTGTTTCCGGTTTTTTTTTTTTTTTTCATTGAAAACAGATGACCAAAGAAGAGTAGATGCTTTTGAGAAGTGGATCTGGAGAAAAATGATTGAAAAATTGGAAGAACCAGTAAGGCTGAGTGTTCTATGCGAGAAGCGCATTATGGAATATTTTGGACTTGTGGATAGAAGGAACAAGGAGAATCTGAAAAGGACGTTCTCTTTGGCAATGTACCTGGTTCAAGCAAAACAAAAGCGTGAATAGGATGAGTTATTCTGGCAATGAAAAAAGCACAGGACCGGTAGTATGGTTGTGGTGACTGTTACCTCTTGATTGATTGACTAAGGCGCTGATCACTAGTCTTTGCCATTGGGTAGAGGACACATCCTTTAGGAGCAACTCTTTCCCTAGACCAAAACTGACAGCACTGTCTGGCATTGCGATAGCATGGTACAAGCTCTGAGATCTCAATCAATCTTCAGAGCGTGAGTCTGCGGGAGTTAACAAACAGCACTCCTAGCGGATAATTTGTGAACAACTATGTACTAGAATTTTTTGGATTCCACTTACCGCTGTCATTTACAGAGAGGTATTTTGAGGTCCAAATGTCTGTAATATTTAATCCGCCGTCAATCTAAGCCTGCTGAATAAATTAGAGCGATTTCGGTCGATATTAAACCAGCTCTGGCTGAATAATTTCGAAGTTCAAGAAAAAAAGTAAATATCAGACTGCCCAAAAATAGTCTTAATAGTCTTCTAGGAACCCAACACTGATTTCATTGGTACAGTCCCATAGTGTAATAACGGGCTGCTTTTTTAAAACCATATTACATAGAAAACTAGGCTTAAAAATAATGAATTAGCAAAAATCTGGGACTGGATGCTGAGCTGAGTTAATAATTGTTTAAGTGTTGTGTAGATGAGAGAACCAGTGTTCTCCTCTTTTTGATAAATGCTAAATTTTGGATATCTTGTACATCTTTAAACTTTTTATGGATTAGTTTGAGAAGCAGGGCTTTTCTTATCTTATAATCTATATTTTCCTTTGATTTTTATTGCCTTTGTCCATTTGCCGAATTTTTGAATACCTCAATTTTTACTCATGGGCATCTTTAGTTTCATTTTTTTAATATGCTGCGAAACCAAACTTATACATTTAAACCAATTTTACGTGATTTTAGTCGTTAATGGAACTGAGAAAATGTGTGGAATAAAATGTAAGCATATCAGACATGATCTGAAAATCTTTGATCGAATTCTTTGGATTGAGATTAAATAAGAATTGTCATCTTGATTCATGTATTCTATGTACTACCTAAGAAATTGTCTTACTTGAACCTCATTTCTGTTATTTTCTTGCGCAGGGGTAAAAGCTGATATGAGGTGATTTTTCAAATTGAAGAGTACTTGGTTATGATTTTTGACTCAATAAATATATTTTTACAAAAAATTTTTAAATATTTTCGTTTGATAAATGGTTGAAAATGGGTGCCATTTGTTACAAGGTGTATCGAATTAATTAGCAATTAAAATCCGTCTCATGAACAGTATTCATTTTCTTATTTGGGGCATTTCAGTTAAACGTATGATATATTGAGGATAAAAATGGAAAATGGTACTTTTTAAATTGATTTGTTAGGACATTTGAGTATTTTAAAATAAGTAATGCGTCAAAATCACGCTATCGCCTTCATTAACACGAATTGCGTTATTTTTTTTTTTTGTTCCTTCAGCTACGCGTGTGGAAACGCGTAGACGGTAAACGGAAGCTTTTTCTTTCGGGGTTGGTAATTTATGTTGACGTTTTTAATTTTAAATGATACAAAACGCCCTTTAAAGTAAAATTTATTCAATTTCAACTCGACACATCGTCATCACCACCACCACCACCACCACCTATGATAACAGCGCAACGTGCGAGCATATTATTTGCGAAAAGAAACTCCCTGGTTTGAGCATTGATAAGGTGAAGGCGAAGGCGAACGTGCGTCCTTTGAGGAACCTGTCAAAACCAATTAGTCATGTGTAAAACGCCTATTCTGCCTCCCATCTTTGCTGCGTTAATAACACACGAAATCATGAAGTCGGAAATTTACATAAACTGAATGTTGGTTCGTCATTAAAAGAAGTTTTTTTTTAAGGTTTGAGGCTAGATTAGCAGATGGTGTTTAAAAGGTTATTAAACTAAATGCTTATATGCCCTTGTTTATACTATTACACTTATAAGAAAACAATTCATCCATTTTCCTAGTTGCCGAGATAATTTATAGATACGTTTTGACACTCATGACCTTCTCCAACTTATATCAGGTAAAAACAAAAAGGTAACGATGGAATTCGTGTTGTTTGGTGTGAACTCGTTGGTCTCTTCTGATTATAATAGTTGCTGTTTCATCAGGGATAGCTTGGCTTGGCATGCTTCGCGCCGTTTGTTTGTTCATGATGGGCTTGTACTGCGGTACGTCGACGTTATGCTTGAGGACCGCCTGCTGCTTCACAGATTAGATTTTCCATTTAATTCGTACAACTGGTATAATATTATCTGATGTACTTTTATCATATAGTCTATACCCGCCACTTATTTCATTTACGTGTTTACTTTTACGCGCACCAACCCTTAATGGAAATTTTTCTCAGCCGCGTGCAACTCTTTGAGTCGTTAGTTCATTGTTTTTCCTATCCATCTCGCCAACATTTCAGCATGTCTGCTAAATTTTACAATTATTTCCCATATAAAGGGTAAAGAGAGTAAATTCGAATGCCACCTTAATCCTACGCTAGGCCTATCTATATATCAAATGGTGAAAGTGTTAGCTCTATTCTTTCATTCATTAATATACTGTCTACGAGATTTCAAAAATACGGATGTACCTTTCGAATGAATAAGGTGATGATGCTGCTGTCATTATAATGGCTTATTAATGTCTTTGAGCCTCTGATTTTTTTTAAATAAATTTTTCAAAGTGAAATTATATTATCAACGTTCTGGTTGAATGATATGTTATCGAAGGTACTACGCTGTACTTGAAAAATTTAAATTTTACGCTCAGATATGTAGTTAAAGTTGTAATTTATCACCACTACGTATATATTTTTTTACTGTTGGAAAAAATATTCAATGAAGTAATCTTACCTAAGCTGTTAATAGGCTTTGGTGTTAAGTTCTTATTACATTGGTAGCTGTCTTCAGTACAGTACTTACCAGTGGATAATTGTAAAATCATCGATTGATTTTTATTATTTCCTTTTTTTATCCGATCTCTGCGATGATTCTCATTCGTCGAGAATGTTGCGTTTACGATGGGTATTTTTTTTTTTTTGTATTTTCATACGATAATTAGTAATAAATTACTACGCTGAAAAACAAAACAAAAGAGAAAATGATAATAATACTTCAATTTATTGTTTGCCATAAACCAAGTATTAATTGCTTCCATGTTGATATTTTTTACTTTTGAAAGAAATATTTCTTGGCTTGAGGTAATTTAGAGTAATTTCAGGATAAAGATACAATATCTTTGACATTTTCCTAAATTTTCTCTGTTTCCGAAGATTTTTTTGGTAAACTTCTTGATAAGCTTTTTTTAATCCACTTACTTCCATTATTTTTCAGTAAAAAAAGTTTGATTAAAAATTATATTAGGGTTTATCGACCTACAGTGGATAAGGAGGAAATATCAACAAAATCCGTTTTGGAGTTTTAGAAGACCATTGCGAGCATTTTTGGCCATGTCAGATATTTATTATTATTTTTTTAATTTTTTAATTTTTTCCTATACTGAAAAATTATTTGCTCAGCTCGATACTGACCAAAATCAAATCAAATTTGGGGAATGGACTTCAATTGGTGTGTCATTTGCTATTCTGGAGTGAGGATGACGTCAGGTCAAAATTCAGTTGTGCCCAAATTTGGGCGAAAGGGTGCTGAAAACTTGAAATTGCAAAAATTGTTCCTTTTTAAGCCAATCGATAAAGAATGCAAAGTTGCATAACATATCTAAAAATCAGCTTCCCAGATCCATCAGGAGGGGAGATATGAGGGGTTTTCCTTTTTTTAACCGTGAAAAAGGGCGGTTCCTCCTTTATTTCGCCATCAAATTTAGCTACGAAGTTGAAATTTGGTATGCGGACTTGGTAGAAATTACAGATGTGCGACTTTTCAGGTCCACTGTGTCCTGTTACAGTCCAAAAATGTGGGTTTTTGGCTGAGTTTTCTTATGTTTTGAGTTTATTCTTCGCATAACTCTTTCTCCAAATTAAGCTAGAAAGTTGAAATTTGGTATGTATATTTAGTAGGGTTCCTAGATGTGCCTTTTGGAGGTCTCTCGACTTTTTAGCCTCCTTGAACCCTCCCTACCCTTACCACTGATTAGAATTTCTAATTTACATAATTGTACTCGTGATATTTTACGAAAATCAGACGGAAAAATCATCACGAAACGATAGATACGTTCTTTTATTTTTATTTATCCCTAAACGGTATCTTATCGTAAAGGCATTATGCATCGAGTTTGAAAATTACCTGTTGCATTGAGAGTTGATACGATTTTGATTCATACTCAATGAAAGGGTTATCTAAGACTTTCATCAGATTATCGTAAATACATATACAAACGTATTGTTAAATAATATAGAAAATCACGCTAAGAAAATTTTGGATTAACTTATGCAAATATAAAGTTCTTTCGATACTTTTTAACAATTGGCTGGCCCCTTATATACACAGGTACAATATGTCGTCAAATGGGTGTTTATCAAGATGAAACTTGGGCTCAGCAAAGATGATACTTGTTCAATTACCTAGCACCGTTTATGAATTTATGTACTTACGTGCATATGTACGAAGAAGGCGATAAATCTAAATTTTAAATTGAATCACTCGAAATGATAGCACGTTTGTGGTGACATGGTAAAAATGCTAATATTGTTATCGGAATTAAAGAGGAAACAGCTGGCAAACAATGTACTAGGATTGCGTGTCGTGTCAGTTTAAAAAGCTTGAAACAAAGTCGAAACTGCGTTTATCGTACGGCTGATATCGGTACAAATGAATAATTTTTATTATTAGACGATATGGTGTGAGCACGCGATGGACCTAAATGATGGGTTTATTTTGTACAGCATGGTAAACAAATTACCTGCATATCTTGGCTATTGGTTAATTGTCTGGTGGTACCCAGTAATGCAAAAGTTGAAGGTATACGTACTAATGAAATGTAATTTGACGATTTTTGTTCTAAAAAAATTCGCTTTATTTGTTTACTTTATGCAGAGAAGTCTAAAACTTGCACCATGTTTAAATTCCCCCTCCTCTTCCGCTCGATAAGAGTTCAAGTTATTATTTGTAGCATCATTTAGATTCGTATGCATATATTTCGAATGATCTATTTGTATGTAATGTACCTACTTGCTAAAAAGTTTAAAATTCACACTATAGGTTTAGGTACTAGCTCATTTTGCTGAATAACACTAATGTACCTTCAGGCAGGACGGAAGTCAACACGTGGACAAATACTAGTTTATAGATTTGGGCACTCATTTTATCGTGATACAACACCTAATTAAATCAAAAGTAGGCGTTAATGAAGAAATTACAATGGCGAATATCGCCGCATCTACGTAGTATGCGTGGTGCGAATATGCGACGAGGAAGAATACGTATAAACATTCTTGCCCTTCTCTCTTAATATGTTCTATGGTCTATTTCTTTAGGTATACGTATATCCATTAAATGTGAAACGTCTGAACACGCTGCTGTGATTTCAGGTAGCTATATGTTCGCATCGTTTAACGTCCAGGTCTTCTTCGCCTGTAGTAATGATTAATATAGTGTGTAAACTTTCTTGATCATCTGTTGATGCCGAATAAAATTTTATAATAAAGATCTAAAAACTGACGATATCGAATGTATACGCTTGACGACAATTATCAGAGATTAAAAAAGATATCACGGAATTAGTGATTGTTTTCACACTTCGTTCGGCATCAAAGATGTGAGAAAGATGTTAATTAATTCTCGAATTGATTTGAGGGTTATTTTTTAATTTAATGGATAATACCAAAGTTATTTCACTTGATTTTTTTTTAATTTCCATTTATATCGGTGATTAATTTTTACATTTTTTGTAGAGACTTCTTAAAAGTTTTTCATGAAATCGATTTGTTTAGTGCTGCGCCATTTTTCATAGACGATTTTCTGAAAAACCACGAAGAAAATTTTTTTTGAGAAATTTCTTCCTGAAATGGATTTAGGACAGCAATTTTTCAGCGTCACTCAAAAAACGTGTTTTATTAGTGTTTAAAATAAATTTTTTTAAAAGGTGAAAAATTTTTTTTTTGGAAAAAAAGTCATCACAAGGGACACATTTTATCTAATTTAGACTCTCAAAGGTAATTTTCAACTTTTTATTTTTTTTTTGAACCTTATATATTGTATTTTTGTGTGCACGAATACTAATTGAGAACCCCTGATAAGGGCAAGGGGGGGGGGGTAATCAGATTTTAAATAGACGAAAGTAAGTGCACTTGGTCTATTTTACAAAGAATTTACTGAAAAAATTTATATTAATGTAAAAAAGTTCTTGAAAAAAACACAAAAAAACATTATTTAAGCAACTCTGAAAAATCGTTTATAGGGGATGAAATTGTGCGCTTAATCATCTAAAATTAATATCCTAAATCCATATCAGAAAGACGTACCTCAAAAAAAATATTCTTTCGTGGTTTTTCAAAAAATAATGAAAATTACAAAAAGTAGCATTTTTGAAACTGCCGAAAAAGGCAAATTACTACAATTTCCCAGCAATGATCATTTTGAGTTCAAATATGTTTAAACTTTTCAAAGAGATTTTTTATGCGATTTTTTTGAAAATTTTCGAACTTTTAAATGAGTTTTGCAAGTTTAAAAAATTGTGTAAAGGGCTGAAATTTTTACCACGTCTCTTTGCAGTCATTTCCCAACTATCAATTGGTTTAAAAACGCACAATTTTTGCCATTTTATCAACTCAGCATCCTATGGTTCAAATTGGCGCATAACTGAATTTTGACCCGAGGTCATCTCCTCTCAAAAATAACAAATCCGCCGCTAGTCCAAGCCAACTACCAAAAATTTGACGGGTTTCAGTTGGTATCTAGCTGAGCAAATGATTTTTAGTTTTGAAAATAAATAAATAAATAAATAACGGATTTCATTGATACCCCCTTCCTCGATAGTTCGTAATAGCCTGGTTTTTATTGACAATATGACGTAAAAAAGTGGACTAAAAAAATTAATTAGCCGCTTAGAAATTGTATGTAATTATTACCAGTGAATCGTGACCGAACAAGGATCATCTAGAGAGATGAGATACCTACAGCTCTCTCAATATCGGGTAAAAATCCCAAAAATGTGTCGCATAGCTTTCCCTACAGAGGTCTTTTAAGGTTCAGCACTCATTAGACACATTGAAATTAGCTATTAGAATAATTCTGTTCAATTTTTACGCCAAAGGTACTATTTGGGAGGAAACAATCAAGGGAATTTTCATAATTTTTGCTTAATATTTAAAGAGCTGTGGCTCCCCCTTCAATGAACCCCTTTTGGGTTACGATTCGCTGGGATTACGTTAATTTAATCGATAAGTATTTCTTTACCTTGATAAGGAGTCTTGTTGAATTTTTTTTTGTAACTGGATTTCAGAGGAAAGGGAGGGGTTGATACGTAGCTTAACAGAAAAATTATAAATATTCAATTAACCTCCCATGATTTTTTTATTTGTACTAGTGCTTATCTCATCTTTAATAAGGACCGTGAAAAATTTTCAAATCACTGTTATTTTTCATTGAAAAGTCATCTCTCTAAACGAACTCGCATAATCTCGTCGTTGCTTCTCTACAAAAAAAAAAAAAAATCCTGTAAAGAAATATGACCGAAAAAATCTTTTTTTATTATATTCCAAGTGTACAACAGGATGCTCCTTCGAATGTATAATTCTGCAACTTTATCAACGTATTTAGGGTTAACGAACAAGTAGATATTCATGTGACGCAATGCAACGCCCGTAACATTTATGGTATGCTATAATCATATGTTGGAGTATTAAACATTCGAACTGCTATATATTTATTTTTAATTTTAAAACGTTGTACTTGAACTTGAAAATTCTCCAGCTTTGCTATAAAACTCCTCCTTAATCATTTTGATACAAATTTTTACAATTTTTTTTTCTGCGTAATCGTTGAAAAAAAATCGTCCTCATAAATTTTCAACATATTTGATATGACATTTATAATGAAGATCTTTTCGCTGTACAAAACTGTAACATATTGGTTTCTATTTTTTCTGTTTTTTCATTTATTGAAATCAGCGGTATGATTTGAATTAAAAAGCAATTCTTATGTTGATTACATATCGATAGGTAAGGTAACGTGTGGATTTTTTTAAAGTCTCAAGTAACACGGAAATCCGATGTAACATTGTAAACATTTATCTCTGAAAAGCTTGTTAGATTTCTTTTATTTATTTATTTATTCAAAATTCAAACTGGTTTTTTTTTCGTTCTTTTTTAAAAACCATACAAAATACAAATCGAATATTGAATTCTTTTAATTAAGTTTGTAGATACTAGGTACGTATTTCGTGTGTTGTCCGTTCATCAAACGCTTGCTACAGCTTGTATTCTTCTCACAAGTGGTTTTTTTTTTTTTGATCATTTAAAAATAAACAATTTAGTCGTGTCTTGGTAACGAATAAACCTAAAGCATGATTGGGGTTTTTAGAACTATTGTAACATTGGAAACTTTTTTTTGCGGTGCTAAAATTTTATGTTTCATGATGAGTTCACCGGTTCAGTTTTTTTTTAAGTATACTGGTCAAAATCGAATGAAATATTTATCAATTTAAAAGCGATTTGGTTGCTGCAAGTGCATATTTAAACGATGAAATTACTAGGTACCTGTACCTATTTTAAAAGAATTTTATTCGGTGCGGCGTATCGAAGACTGTTATACATCAATATTAAACTTCACTTTTTATCTATGCCTGTGGAAAAAAATTAATTTGACAATAGAGTTTTAATATCGATATCGTGACCAATTCTTTAAATTATCGCAGCTAATCTACGAACACGTGTATAGATCAATTTGCGTTAAGTACCTTTAATTGCTATGGTAAGGTGTACGTTGAAGCGACTTGCTCGGTATGTGTTTATATAAAATACATTATTTCGATGAAAGCTTGTATCTTGATTACAGTAAATGAATCGTACGTACCTACTACCAGAAAGGTACAATGAGGCATATACTTACAGCGTTTTATCTCTCGATGCTATAAGCTTTTTTTTTTTTTTTTTCTTAGAATTTATAACATATTTGAGTTCATTAATCAACCAAGAAACAAGCATCCTTCCATGTTCTACGCTATAAGAATATTGTTGCCGATGTGTTTCTCATCTTATACTAATACTCGCTACTGCGACGAGATGTTGAGTATTTTATTTGTTAATTCGTTTCAAAATAGGTGATGTACTAGTACCTACCTATAACTATACCCTATGTATACGTCAAAATGTACGATGATTTGTCAACATTGTAATGTAGAAAAATTTTGATTGAGAAGTCGAACAGTTTGACGTATACCATACTCGTTCATTGATTTATTTCACCCGCAGTGTTCAAAAGGTATAGGTATTCACTGGAGTATTACTTTGTAGCTTTTTTCTTTACTTTTTCATCGACAGTCATTCAATAGGAAATGAAGTTGCATGAATATTTGCGTCGCTCTGTTGCATTGTGGTACGTTGATCTTGGTACCTATTTATTGTAAATGATTTGAAAATTAACGTCGATGTCGTGTCGAATATCCCTCTTGCAAACATGCAGTACGTATCGTTGAGTTAAAAACAATACTGGTAGGTATATTCATCACACATACCAATTAGCTTGAGGTGTACGAGATTAACTTAGCATATGATTTGACTTCTTTCCCTTTCGAGTGCCAGATGAAAATTTCATGTTTGTTGAAATAGTTACATTTTATTGGTTTAGATTTATATCAACGACTCATATTACTAGCACGTACATATTTATTGCAATGGAGAGCAAGTTATTATTATTTTTTTTGCATGATTTTTTATTAAACTGGGGGCAGAATGGAATCGAAGCAGGAGTATTACGAATGTATTCTGTAATATTAATTATTTTAAGACTATCTGCATGTGTAATACCCCAGTACCTACTTTCGCGTATCAAGTCGTAAATTTTTTAGCGAGATAAGCAAACTTAAAAAGTATCTCAAGTAGCGGAAAATTAACGACGAACATTTCGCGAGATGGAATTAAAATTAATATTTGGGAAGGTACATATGCATATAATTCAACGTGGGTTACCGATAAATCGTTCTTCGTTGCGATAACGGTCAAATAAAAATATTTATGAATATTTTAGATACCTGTTGAAGGCAAATACATTCGAGTAAGTTCGTATTTTTTGATGAGTTGACGTTACAGACCTTCCTTCTAACTTCAGTTATTATTCCAAATTCGATGATTGTTCGTCTGCTTTAGAATCGTACAAGCTATGAAAAAGTAGCAAAATATTCGAAGACAGAGGTAAGTCGAATTTTTGGAGATGCTCGAATCCCTTTCTGTTTCTAAAAAAAAAAAACATATCGAAAAACATTGTTTTTTGAACTTAATTTTCATGAAATAAAAGGGATACGCAAATTGTTCAATTCATGAGACGAACAAGAGGAGCGCTTTGCGGTGTTTATTTTTGATCAGTGCTTGGTCTAAGACTCCTCCACTAAATTTACATATCAAATTTTAACCCCCTTCCACCATTTTGAGCGGAGATATGGTAAATACTAACTCAAAAAATGAGGAAAATTGCTCAAAAAATAGCTGAAAAGTAAAAACCACCGAAAGGGACATTTAGAACCCATACTAAATCTACAAACCGAATTCCAACCCTGCAGCCCCCCCCCCATTGACCTAAAATTCTCTATCGATTGACTCAAAAACGAGTAATTTTTGCGATTTTTGTCCTTGAGCATCCTTTCCCCCAAATTGGGACATGCGTCAATTTTGACCAAGTTCATCCCCACTCCAATATATGTATTTCATCGTCCATCTTGGTCTATTGGTGGAATTTCAGCTATTTTAACCGGTATCAAACTGAATAAATAATTGTAATCTTTGGTAAAACAAAATGTAAATAAATAATTAAAAAAGCCTGATTCTCGTAACGTATTACCATCATGAGAATTTGAAAGAAGCATTACGGTTACGGAGGGTTCAATGGGGCTGAAAAGTCGAGACCCCCAAAAGGCACATCTTTCAACTTTCAAGCTCAATTTGCAGGAGAGTTATGTGAGGGACAAACTCAAAAAATAAGAAAAAACGAACGAGAAACCACTTTTTGAGGGCTACGAGGGGGTGAAATGGGATTGAAAAGCCGAAACCCTCTCCGAAGGCATATCTAGGACCCTCTCTAAGTGTAAATACCTAATTTCAAGTTTGAAGAATTATGTGAGGAACAAACTCAAAGAATGAGAAAAACAAAAAATGAAAAACGATCAAAAGACCAATTTTTTGAGGCTGTGAGGAGGTGCAACGGCGTTAAAAAAACGAAACCTCCAAAAGGCACATCTAAGACTCCAACTAAATGTACATACCAAATTTCAATTTCCTAGCTCAATTTGGTACGGGAGATAGGTGAGGAACAGCCCTTTTTCAAGGTCAAAAAGGTAGGAAAATCCCCATATCTCCCCTCTTACTTGACTTAGGAGGTTGATTTTGGGATATGTTTTACAACTTTTGACTCTCTATTAATTAGCTTGAAAAGGGGAAATTTTTGCGTTTTTGACCCCTCAGCACCGCCTTCTTCAAATTGGAGCACAACTGAATTCTGACCCAAGTTCATCCCCACTTATATATATCTGTTTCACCGTCAAACTGAGCCGATTGACCGAATTGGAGCGATTTTGGTCGGTATCGAGTGGAGTAAATGATTTCAACGTTCGGGGGAAACTAATAAAAATAAAAATAAATATCTGACATGGCTAAAAATCGTCTTAATTCTCTTCTAGGACTCTAAAACGGATTTTGTTGATATTCGATAGACTGTAACGACCTGGTTTTAATCCCTATTAACAATATGACGTAGAAAATCAGGCTAACAAATATCTGATATTGCAAAAAATGGTCTTAATGGTCTTCTAGGTAGTATGAGTTTCATTGACAATGTGATATAGAAAATCAAGCTAAAGAAACGAAAAAGCACCCTCCAACGTCTGTGAAAAAGTTATTTCTGTTTACGTCAAGTTTGGTTTTTGTCGTTTTCTTTTAAGTTGATCGATTTCGAAAAAACTGAGTATCTAGGTATGTGCTGGTCGAGTTGACCCCTAAACCTTCGAGTTCTGTCTTTCTGCTGAACGGTCCCAAGGCAAAAATTGTGCCGCAAACGAACAGTGTTTTCACCAAAACTACACAGAAGAGAACAAATCGTACCTTACGAATAATTTTCATTTTCTTTCTAGGTAATAATTTCGTTTCGTAATAGCTTGTACGTATCAGGAATTAAGTATCATTTATGTGATTTGATTTGAAACATCATGTTTAGTAGCAAAGTATACTCGTGTTCATTTATGTTTGTATACCCATAAAATCGGATATCTTTTACGTACCTATACCTACCTACCCTGATTACGGTGAAAATATTCGATCTTGATAAATTCTATCGACTTTTGTTGATATTTATTGCCAGTATTTCGGGTTAGTCTTCCGATCATCTCGGCTCGACCGAAAAAAAAAAAAAAAAAAAAAAAAAAAAAAGTATATATGTAAGAATCGAGTATCGTGTACTGGGAAAAAAAAAAGATTACCAACGGATAAGGGACATTCCGGTTATTGTTGATGTTTCAATGATAACAGCATGGTCGTATTTTTGTTGACAAGACTTCGAGATGAAGAAAAATATTGCCTAGTGTTACCAGCTAATCATTATTAAAATAGTTTTTTAACGCTTATTTTTCCTAGTTTTTTGATGATACTTGATCGGTAGATGACTTTTTTTTCCGTCGTTAAGCTGATTAAACAACGCGCGTTTTTGAAGCCGCCTATAAACTATCGGTGCGGCGGATTTATTCGAATAAATTTTTTAAAGCTCGGTTCAATGATTTATGTACTTGTTTTCGATTACACATGTTTATATATTTTAAAATACCTTTGTTGCTGTACCTACGTGTGCGTATCTGTGCTGTAAAGGCAAACGCGCATTTGCAAATTCTAGAGGATTTTCATTTCACTTTTAGCCGTCAACACGTGCGATGTTAATTAATTATTTGCCACGTCTTGCAATTTTACTTTTTTTCTTTATAAAAAAGCTAATCAAATTTGAAAGAGATTTCAAATTTGCATTTCAAATTATACTATTCTGTCGATAGATACTATTCGATATTTTTCGAAGTATCATTATTCATAGACACAAGCTTGAAAGATAATTTAATTAATACATATATAATGTTTTTTGAATTTTATAAAAGTATTTTTACATTTTATTTTCAACTATGTATATTTCCTAAAAGCTTTTAATCCAAGTTACACAGTCATGTGTGCGCTGAATAATCGATTTAAAAATTGGAAATCGATCATCATTCATAAAAAATAGTATACCTGTACGAGAAAAAAACAACAACGAATGTAATGAATGATTTTGATGAAAAAAAAAAAAAAAAAAAAAAAAACCACACACATACGTACACTTATTCAGACATATCGCAACAAATAAGAGAAAAAATACAGAAAAGAGCAATGTTGGCACGACATCCTATGTAATGTAAATCACTATCATGTGGAATGATTAATCGTACAAAAACTTATAAAGCGAATGAAATACTCGTTATCAAGTTCTAACATCTCCTACTATTACTACTACTACTATTATTCCTGTTAACTGTGTATGTTTCTAAGGTATATAAGGCGCCATCTCATATGAGCAAGCAATGATAACTTCCTTATTATCGTTAGATCTGCAATACTAATCGAAATTCTTATAATAAAAATTTCCACGTACGAGGTAAAATGACAAGGGCGTGCCAAGAGATTTCTTTAGCCATTACTTTCGATTTTATTTTCATTTTTTTTCCTCAAACAGTTGATAGGCTAGGTACTAGGTAGAGGTACCAACATCGATCGATCTTTTTTTTTTACTCGGATGTTTTTGGTTTACTTTGATAATTATTTGGCACATCTGCGTGTTTAATTTTTACCCTTACTGTATTTTCTAGTCGTAGTTTTGCTGTGTTTACACTAGCTCGTCATAGGATGTATGTATCATAGGCTACATACCTATCTAACCTACGTATAATTCGATCAAGCTGACATATTAACCAACCGTTAGTCTACATCTAAATAATTTTTTTTAAAACAAACTTTGAAAATTCCAAGTAGATTCTAACCTTAAGCAGTTTAGACCTACAGCGAATAATTACTATACGATTGAAACTTTTATCATAGTTAGTCCCTCTAATTATTAGCCGGAAGTTCGTCGAAGATTTTCGACTGAGATTGTAAATATGAAACTGCTTGTTTAAACATATGGTTAATATAGTCGTACATGTGCGGTTACATAAAGAGGGAAAAACACTAACGTCGATCGTTTGAGTCAAATCATACTCGTACGTATAGTGCAGTACCTCAACAATTAAAAATCGTCTCGAAAAAGATGAGTAAATAATCGAAAAATATAATTTTTAAATACGCTGCTACTTCCTTAATTTCTATTCATTTGCTGTCAATTGTTATTATTTTTTAATACGTGTAATACGGCGTACAACGCAGCGGCACCCGAAAGTTTATTTTCCCGACACACACATGCATAGGTGTATAGGTATAAATGTAGGTAAAGTGTAAAACTATAAATTACGAAAACACTTTCAACTGTTTACTAAATAAAGAAAAATCGTGTGTACACAATGTATCTGTCAATTAACGTATGAACGTCAAAATGTATGTATTTAGATTTCGCGGCACTTTCAAAGCACACTTTGGCGCCCTATAAATTTTTCACTCATGAATTTTCTTCTATATGCACGTTCCAGACATCGCGTTGTATAGACCATAGACCATAGACCATAGACCTACAGGTTGAACAAGTCTTGATTAACCGAAACATATACCGCACATCAATACCACTTATTATTACTGTACTTAGCATTCGTCAGATGGAAACGCTCGTTTGTTCTATTTAACAATCTGATATATTTTTCTTTCATTTTGTACGCCTGCTAATGTAATCACGTAAAGGTGCGTTGAAATTTCTAATTAATATATGTGAAGTTGTGTTAATGATGTTTGAATGTACAGAACTACTAATTGCTAGATACATCTGCGTATTATGAACCTTACGCACCAACTGGTCATCATAACGCTGACCAGATCTGTACGTTACGTACTACGTACTAGGCATAGGCAAGTAAGTGTACGGTTCAAAGAATGATTTGAGGACTTTTTCTACGATGTTTATTTGTTCCCTTGAGGTGATAAGCTTATTCTAATTACACCAATGCGATGATGGACGAAATATTAAGCTTGAAATATTACGGGGTGGAAATTTCCATTTGTGTAAATTAATAGTTCGTGTCAGCTATCACGTTACGTTATTATGTACTTACTTACTTACCAGCGTCCAGTTCATGATTATGATTAAAGTTCTTTAATAGCCTTTGGCGAAAGCACTGTAGTATTGAATGATGAGCGTAAATGCTGATACAAAAATCTTCATGCTTACGATTCTAATTTTAGGTCAAACACCAATAATTAAAGTGGAGCAGAAAGAAAAGGAGAGTTTTTTTTTTTTTGTACAAATTATCCATGTTGAAGAACGTATTATCGAACGTATTAGTAGAGGATTTTAGCAAAATGGCATAAGCGGAATTCAGATCACGTGCCTGAGAACAAATACTTTTTTGAAGAGGAAGCAGGCGGGGAGGGGTAACCAATGAGTTGAAACATCAAACTCAGTGTGAATAGATTTGTTGAGAGTTGGATAAAATTAAGTGATTTATGAAAAAATCAACTATTTACCATCCACTGATTTGCGAAAGAAAACTTTAAAAAAAAAATTCCTCGTGTTATTTTTAATTTTGTGTGCATTTTTGAAAAATGCTGGTCAATTTTACATAATTTTAGAAAAATTTAGGACAGGATGGAATTTTTTTTTTTAAATTCAAATCTACCACTGGCTGTCGTCAATTTGCATTAGTATCCTAGTTCAGAGGATCACTGGTATCTAATAGTTTATATTGCTTAGGTTTTGAATGTTGAACAAAAAATCTTATTTGGTGTCGTCGAGGCTAGAAAGTATGAACTAAAAAAGTTTTAAATCCATCGCTTTCAATTATAAAATATTGATGGATAATGAGATTTTCGATAAATGAAATGAATTTTGATATGGATAAGTATGTCTTGGTATGTCTTGTATCAAAAACCCGAAAAATTGAAAAATGAAAAAAGTTACATTAAAAGTAATGAAAAAATAAAAAGAATTGAAAAATTTTTTTAAATTAAAAAAATGAAAAATAGAAAAAAATTAAAAAATAAATTGATTGGATATGTCTTGAGGCTGGGACTCATTTTTTGAAAACGTAACATTTTTGATGTCACGTTTGAAGCTTTTGATGAAAAACTCGTGATGATAGATGATTGTATACTTTTTATTTTGCTAGGAAGTAATAAAATCAAATATTCTGTTATACGCTTTATTCTTTTTCTTCGTTTAAAATCATATTTTTATTCATAATTTCGCCCTCACTTCGCCGGGGTGTTGATATAAATAAGCTTCTGAACACCTTCTTCAAGTTTTTGTTTTGTCATACTAGAGGCTTAGCACCCCCCCCCCCCACGCCACAAATTCAATCTTAGTAGTTGGTTTTTTAGACGTGATAATGATGTTCGAGCGAAGCGAGGATTTTTTATTATTTTAATCAATAAATCTGAGAAAACTTTGATTCAAACGTATGACAAACATGTCTAGATATTTCTCGAGTGGCTCTGCGGTCACCAAACTGTCCCAGTCCACCGGGATTTTTCCAGTGTCTCGGTGGGGTCTTACAACTTTGCCTGTAGTAGCAGGAGAATATTCTGAAGGAAGATTTGCTAAAATTTTATGCGAAAACTAAAGAATATGTACATAGCTCGAGCAAAGCGAGGGGTGTAAATTTTGCAAAATTTTTTGGGTATGGGGTGGGGAAATGAACTTTTTCAAGCTTCCAGTGTCGAATTTCACTGTTTGTTCGCATGTAAGAATAAACTTTCAAGTGAAAAAAATCTCACAGAAGGAACAAATACTCTCTTGAGCGATTTTTGTTTTTTTACGTTGATCAACTTTCTTATTGAAAGCTTTAATTATCTGAATTATGCCTATTAAAGCACAAAAAAAATATAACAAAAGCCTAAGAGGTAGTAGCTGTTACCTCTTAGACTTTGCAGGAATATCCAATCGAACGACTGAAAAATATATTTTCGAAATTTTCTAAAATTCGACATAAATCCAAGCACGAGTTTCAATAGCTGAAAATTTGATTCTGTTTTTTTTGACTTGCTCTTTTCTACTAATTTAGTTTCGTTCGAATCAGAGACAAATCGCTTTGAAGGTCCCGTTGTAATTATGTGTGTGTGTATGTTAGGGGGGGGTGTTGTGGGCAAAACAGAGG
>FIZR01000205.1:0-13482 GCA_900060175.1 Ferrisia virgata | reverse complement strand
TTTTTCAGAATAAATACAAATTTTTCATTTTTTCGTACCCCCCCCCCCAACTAAATTTTATTGTTACGCCACTGTCGTTGATACAGCCTCCGTTCCATCCACCATACGTCGATAGTTAGTAATTGTCTGATTTTCATTGACAATATGATATAGAGAAAATCAGACTGTAAGAAATTAATTCACAACGTTTTGGTCTTCAGATCATGTTATGTCTTTTAACCCTCCCTACCATTCTCCGATCTAGAACTCCTTATCACACTAGTTCTAGACTTACACCGAACCCTTTAAAAGATGGTAAATAAAAACTGGTTACTTACAGGAAGCAGCTCCTCTGGTATACAGTATGGAAGCCAATTTAGGTCTTTCTTCGGTCAGTACGATTTCAGTGCGAGATGAAAACACTTGGAATAGATCTGCTATGCAGAGTATCCGTAACTGGCGTACTTGGAATGTATTAACCTCAAACTGTAGTCCAGCTTTGGTAACCCATAATTCGGGAAACGAGTCGGTCACATTCACGTCTAATTCTTTCTGCGTCAATTTGGTGCGGTTTACAAAAGTAGCGTTCATCTATAAATGCACACAGAAAAGAATAATAAAAAAAAGGTGCAAAGCAACTTCTTTTAAAAAAAAGACTAAACAAAAATACGATAGTAGAAATGGGAATAAAAATCGAATTACAAAATTCAACGACGATGGTGTAAGACTCGCAGCAATAATAACAAGATACGCTTACAATTCTCTAATCAGTTTTTAACATTTTAACAGACGTTCGTTGGGAGTTTTTTTTTCCTCACTTCGCCCCCTTTCGTTTCATCGTGTACAATGAATCAGGCAAAGAAGGATGATGGCGACGACCGAATGCTACCAGCAGTAAATAATTGTAGCTGGAGTGGGTCGGAAGATTTCGCCGAAAAGGGTAAATTAAAACCTCGAAATAGCGAAATAAATTCGTTACGAGATATTTCATTTGTTGCTCGGCTGATATTTGAACGATGAAATAGCGAGACTATATATTTTAACTCTGGCTCTTTTCTTTTCCCCTCGCTCCCCTTACCACACTTTATCTTTGTCATTATTCAATTTCTCTTTCCATTTCGTGTAATCTTGCGGCGGCAGGTTTGTGTGTCTTTGTCTCTCGCTCCTTCTACTCGTATCTTTTCCAAACACTTGTTAAACGTAGCCGTTTTATTCGCGCCTTCTTCGCTCGCTTATTTTCCTCAACGTCGCGTCACATCGCATATTCCCAACCCTGGCTGATTTTCCAGCATAATACACATTTTTGCCCTTGTCTATCTACAGTCCTGTTACGTATGGAAGATGTCCGAACGAGAACGACCATGCGAAGCAGAACCGTTCGTTGTTTAAGGTTATTTAATACGCGATTAATTAAAACGTTCTTCTCGAATTACGCAGTCAACGCTGTCTTCTAGTTTTGATAAAGTTATAGAACGAAGATGACCGATGAATATGGCCCTTTGTTTCTTTTATCGCTAACGACCGGCCAGCCATTTTTTTTTTTTTTTGAGGTTATATACGTGGTATAGGTACATTGAACACGTACAAAGAACGTTACTCTTTTGTTCCAATCGGTATCAAATATCTTCTCCTCGACTAGTTACGATATTAATAAAATATATAGTATCTTGTATGTATATGTATATTTTTAGCTCTATAGACTTTTTCTCATAGTGCTTAGATGGTATTATGTGTGCACAATACAAATACACACATACGACGCACGCCGTCGTATAGCTACAACTAACTACGTAGCACATACGTAGACGTACGTACAAATACATTATACATATTTCTTTGAAATGGCCTTTTATGCTGCGAAAGAATCGTAACGAACGCCATAACGTACTGAAGCCATCGCACCGCCCGTCTTGATACCATCTGCCTTATATGTAATATTACATTTTCCGAAATATTAACCTAATATCTCGATACACACGTTAAATTTATCGAATTTAATTCCGCGCAATATTTCCACTGAAGAGTCGAGTAACTTGAATGGTACAACACGTTGCGAAGAACTTTCGTCCATCGTTAGAAGAGAAAATTTCTTCCCGAGTTAATTGTAAAATTAAAATTTTCACATCGAATATGAGTGGCGATTTTATTCAACATGGATGAGTCTTGGAGTTGGAGGTCGGTTGATGAGAAGCATTCAGAGTCAGAAAAAAACTAACGCGACCAGTGAGGAAGGTTAAAATTAAATTTTAAACAAAATTTGAAGAAGCGAGGTGTAGAATTGTAGGTATGTTTATCACCCTCCTAAATTCAGCTAAAAAATTCAAAGAGGAGGGGAGACGGGTTGAAAATTCAATTTTAAGTGATATTCCGAAATAGGTGGGTGTCAAAATAAATGTTTTTCAACCTCCTAAATTCAATTCCGACGTTCTGTATTCGATACAGTTCAAAGCAGAATGAAGCGAGGGGTAAAAATTCAACTTGATGCGAAATTTCGAGTAGGATATTAAAATACATGTTTTTTTTTTCAAAAAATTAATTTCGAAACTAAATTTAGAAGGCTGAGAAAAATGTATTTCGACACCACACTCAAAAATTTTACTTAAAATTCAATTTTGACACCCCTTCTACTTCCACTCCACCTTGTACTTCTTCGAGAAATAAATTTCGGAACTGAAGTCAGAATGGTGAAAAATATACATTTTGATACCCTCTAGAAATTTCTTGACTCCCTCCTCTACCCCTCCCCTTTGGACTTTTTGAAAAAATAACCTCGGAACTGAATTCAGAAAATGAAAGACATGCATTTTGACACCTTTCTCGAAACTTTAAATTAAATTTTGACCCTATCTCCTCACCCTTTGAATTTTTTGAAATAATAATGTAGGAACTAAATTTATAGAGCTGAGAAACATGCATTTCGACACCACACTTAAAATTTTGCCCAAATCTCAATTTTTATCGAAATTTTTCTCTAAATTTAATTTTGACATCCCTCATCCTCTCCTTCTTCCACTCCGGCTTGTACTTCTTCGAAAAATTGATTACGGAGCTGTAGTCAGAAGGCTGAGAACGATACATTTTGATAACTCTCTTGAAATTTTGCTGAAAATTAAATTTTGACCTTTCCCTTTACCCCTCTCCACTGGCACTTGTTGAAAAAATAACGTCAGAACTGAATTCATAAAATGAGAAACATACATTTTGATACCTCACTCAAAACTTTACTTTAAAGTGAATTTTGACCCTTGCATTTTTTGAAATAATAAAGTACGAACTGAATTCAGAAGGCTGAGAAACATACATTTTTACAACCTGCTCAAAATTTTGCTCAAAATTAAAGTCTCCTCCCTCCCTGACTTTCCTAGGGTATTATGAGGATGAAGATTGCTTCAAAAATAAATTCAGCACCTTGAAAAATCCCCAGAGACCTAGTTGCAGATTTTTGACCACTTGGAAATTTTCTCATCCCATAGTGAAACGTGGTAAAACCTATGGTCGCTATTTTAGTCTTCAATTTTCTTCAAATTGCTTTGTAAAACTCCCCCACCCCCACCCCCACCGCGTCTTTCCATCACTAGAAGAGAAGCGACGTCATCAAAAGAATCAATCCTGCACTTACCAGTACAAAGAAAAAAAACGCGAGGGAATATGAGATTAGAAGATTGGTCGGAGGCGTGGGGAGGGGTATTTGAAAAAATCACAAAACTTGAATTGGAATCTTGACACATTCCATTCAAGTGATTCAGTTCAGTATCATTACAAAGAGTGGAACCATCTCACTACAGCTAAGTCGTATTTACGGCAAACCATATAGGCAAATTTATTAACATATTCTAAAGACGTCAGGTTGCGTTACGTCATGTCGAAGGCACAAAAGATCAGTCTTATCTACATCAGAATGAAAAAATTAACGCTGTTCTAGATTTGAAAAAAAAAATCGACATTTTTATCATAAGAACCACCCCCTCTTCTTCTTTCCCTCAAACTATTTCAGCGTCTACATTAGAGCGGAGTGAAAAAAATACCTCAGATTTTGATCAAACTCACAAAGATGGTTGATTTTGGATTAAAACTCGCTGTACAAAATTTTTTAACCCTGGATCAAAGAGGGCTGGGGGTGGCAATGAGTCTTCAGAGTAGGATAATTTTCGAAAAAAATACAGTGTTTTCACAATTTCTAATTCAATTTGTTGTACTTTTAGCATGAAAGCGAAATAATTCAGATTGAACACCGTGCGTACTCATAATGGTTCTAGACTTCTTGCATAAGAACTGCTTTTTTTGACAGGGCTGTGAGATTTCTCTCATTATTATTCAAGTGTTTGAGCAAGGCAGATGTCTATTTGAACTCTTTCAATGAGCTTGGTGATTAATAAATTGTCTCCTGAATTCAAGAAGTTCACTGATTTCCCTTAAAAGACAGCATTTATTGTTAATTCATTCTCTAGATATAACACAGGTTTGGTACAACTGTGGTTGCTATTACAGATGAGCTCAAGTTGAAATTAATTGCCTCGCCAGTTTGATGACCTGTTCAATACAGATATCAATTTGAAACAATGGGTTTCATATTCTGGCCTATAAATCAAATTTCATGGTGTGACGAATAAGGCTATCATCATCAGCATTGAGAAATGATCATCACTTTTTCTTCAGTAAATTTAATTTTAATGTTCTAATCGAGTGTATAACTATCAGAATCATTTTAGTAGGTATTTGATTTTGAAATAGGTATAAATTCCATTATCAGGATTTTTTTCATTCAGTCAGGGTAGCCTACATTTTACACATTATGCTGACTGCATACCCTACTTAGTCCATTTATAATCTATGCTATCCAAATTACATTTCTAACATGGGCACTACTGAACCGTTCATTGCAGACCAAGCATTTCTCATAAAACCAATGCAGAGACATCTCCGCATTTGTGGGGATGTCTTAAAGGGTGAATCTATCTGTATTACAGGATTATAGCCCCTCTCTTCACACGCTAATACATTATTAAGAGATGATGCCTTTTTGTATTAGATTTCGTATTCTGTTGCGCCATATTTTGCAAAAAAAAAAAAAAAAAATCATTTTGTGCTTACGAGTAAATTTAATACTTAATTTTTTTATTTATTTATTTTACATTTCACGATCGGAAGATACAGCACAGCTGTTCACATTTAAGTATAACCTTTTCATTTCAACTGTTTATTTTTTCATCTGGCATTTATATATTTTTTTCCATAGGCATCATATTTTTTTCTCACAGTTTTCTATTGTGGGGGAGGGGGGTAATTTTGTCAATGGTTTGAGAAAATTTTCACTTCGACGATACGGTGATCAAATGATTAAAACCAGAAGCATGTAATATGAGAAGCGGTATGCAGGTATTTACCTAATTTAGACATTGCTTGATAGTAATTTCATCTTCGGCGAGGAAAATGAAACATATAAACGAAAGAATTGAAAAATAGCACAGACAGGGTTACAATTTGAAAGGTAATCAAAATGGAATAATTTTAGTAACAGGATCCTTTTTTTCTATACGTGTGGGCTGAAAAAATATCGGAGCAGAGTGAGGAAAATTTTTTAAAAATTTAGGAATAGCGACGAAGTATAGCTTATGTGTCAATTCATTGTTAAAATAATTATAGATATAGGTGCTATGCCAGGTTTAATAAGTTCAAGGATATAGGCAGTTGTGTTCACAAACTTGATACAACTGATGCCTTACATAATACAGCAGAGGCCAGCACAACAGATATATAATTTACATTAAAAATATTCGTTATAGCAAGAGAACCTCTATACTCTGGATAATAAGATCACTACACTCGAATCCGATATCTCAGGTACTTCACGTTTTCATGATACGATCCGCATACGAAATTCATGTGTATATAACTTGACTGGTTATTACGACGAAATAGTGTAGTTAAAAGAGGTACTAAAGGATATACCTTCAATTCAACTGTGTGTCTGTGTGTAGCTTTTATATACAGGTACCTATCTTTTTCAAGTATAGGTACCGTGTGTACTATTATTTTACGGTTGAAAGAGACAAAACATAAACGAGTTGTTTTCAATTTGGCTAGGACAAGAGTACCTACCTACCTACATATTGCTGCAGATGAAGTATAATATAACGCAGGTAGGCATTACGCAGCACACGTATGTGGTGAAGTGAGCGTTGTGGCGGGCTACAGGCTTGTGTCGGAATGAGCCGGATAAACCGACACACGAATAAAGGGTTAATTGAAGAAAGGTTTGTTAACTGAAGGGTGTTTGGACCGTGACTCGTGTTATTATATCCGCGATACTGCAATAGCAGAGGAAGCCAGACGGTATGATGCATACAAACACGTACATCTACACGAGTGGTATATTATGCACACTAACACACTCGTACACTACGTACATAGATGACCAACGTTAGGTTGGTGGTACTGTACCTTTCGTTCTCGAAGGTCGACAGTGTGCCTTGTATATGAAGATACGAGTTAACGCTGGTATAATCAAAGCGTATTATTTCACCGCACCGCGTCGTGGTTTCTTCTCGTATACTTGGATGTAGTTGTATTTTACGAAGTCACGATAGCAAGAGTAACAATAATATGGGTTTAAATTTTGTTTCGTACATTCAAGTACGTTATAGAGCTTTATATAGAAGCACATGTACAAGTAGCTGGTACATCATACGATATACACACACAATCAAGGCTAGGTCAAATAAGCAATTAGAAGATAAATGCATCGGCTCTAAAAAATTTTAGAAGTTCAAAAGTCCCTGACAGAGCAACGATTTGAAGCAAAGAATTTCAATTTCATTTCAATACTTGATCAAAATCAAGATAAGGCACTCGGCTTCAAGACGCTTTCATTTTTCAGAACACATAATGAAATTCTGATATACTTGATGGTATTAAACTCAAGGTTTATTGAAGTATAGAAAATCTTCTGGCCGTCTGCTGAATGCAATCCATTTTGCATAAATTTTGGATCTATTGCCATTGAGTTTGTTTTATGCAACCTCATGAGCCCATATCTGTCCTATTAGTAATTTTTTCATACATTCTCAACAACGTAATGGAAGGCTTATAAGGATGCAGATGCTAAATCTCAGTGCGGTGAGAAATTTTCAAACACTTGCAACTTTCTAGTTTGCATATTAATTACTTACTTCTAAATAATTTCTAACCATTTTTGTCAAATTTTAACTCAATTTTCAATGATTTTTAGCAATTTTTTCCATATGTTGAGTCAGTTTTCACCAAATTTTCAATATTTTTTCGTGATTCTCTAGCAATTTTGTGCACTTCTTAACTATTTTTATCAAATTTTCATAAAAATTTCCGATGATCTTCAACGATTTACTTCACGATTAAGATCCATTTCCCTCTATTTTTCAACATTTTTTCGTTGTATTTGATCAATTTTTTGCAGTTTTCACTGTTTTTTATCATTTTTACCCGATTTTATTTGAGTTTAAAATTTTTTTAGTATTATTGATCAATTTTCACCGAATTTTAACATTTTTTTATGATCTTGTGATCAATTTTTTGCACATCTTACTAATTTATATCAAATTATAACGAAACTGTCAGTAATTTTCAACAATTTTTTTTTGTAATTTATTTCAGTATAGTCTTTTTTTTATCCATGTTAATAAATTTTTCACCCAATTTCAGTTGAATTAAAATTTTTTTTCTATATTTTAGGTCAATTTTCACGAAAATTCTACATTTATGTGTTTCTTTTCATCAATTTTTGCACATTTAACTCATTTTTAACAAATTATTACAAAAGTGTCGATGATTTTTAACAATTTTTTATCACTTATCTACCTTTTTTACTCATATTTTATGAATTTTTCATTAATTTTCGATTTTTTTTCATGGTTTTGAGGAAACTCATTTGACTGGTTAAGTTATAAGGGTATATTACAAAAACGGTAACAGTCAAGTAAACATTTACAATTTGCTTATATTTCGGTAGAATTGCATCTACCTTCTTCAGAACCTTAGAAGGTAGATGCAATTCTACCGAAATATAAGCAAATTGTAAACGATTTTTTTTCATGTTTTAGGTAAACTTTCACCTAAT
The DNA here is from genome assembly GCA_900060175.1 of Ferrisia virgata. Classification (NCBI taxonomy): domain Eukaryota; kingdom Metazoa; phylum Arthropoda; class Insecta; order Hemiptera; family Pseudococcidae; genus Ferrisia; species Ferrisia virgata. Next base: position 5,411 of record FIZR01000205.1, on the reverse strand, counting down.
TTTTAGATTTCCTCGTGATTGTTAATCAACTGTTTACGCATTTTACCCATTTCAGTAAAATTTTTGCATAATTTTCGATGATTTTTTGATAATTTTTGTGCTTTTTTTATTTTTACATTACAAATTTTCTACACATTTTACACATTTTCATGTGGTATTTACCTACTTTCATGGTTTTTAACGATCTTTTTCATACTTTACATCAATTTTCAGTTGATTTTTCAATATTTTAATTAATTTTCAGAACTTTTTACTCATTTTCATCAAACTTTTACTCAATTTTCGACATTTTTTCAAAATTTATTGATCAATTTTTGGTACAGTTTAGTCATTTTCATCAAATTTTCACAAAATTTTCTGTGATTGTCAGCAATGTTTAATCGATTATCTTCATTTAATTTTTTATCGAATTCTGATAATTTTTTTCTTATTTATAGTCAATTTTCACCTATTTATCAACATTCATCCGTGATTTTCGAACAACTTTCATCACGTTTTATCTATTTTAATCAATTTTTCACCAGATTTTCAATGATTTTCGACGATTTCGAAAAATTTACTAATAAATCAATTTTACTAATTAAAAGCTCAACTTAATATCAAATGTTGAATACCAAATATTCAAAACTCTACTATAACAAATTTGAGATTTATTCTGTAAATTTAAAAATCGGTTTTCTTTGAAAATGTTACAAAAAATGAACACAAAAAAGAAATTATCATCTTTTTCAAATTGATGAACACTTCACTTGTATTAATTTTGTAGATTATAACCACACTCTGCTACCATGTGCAAAAAATAAATTTTTTTTCTGAAATTTAAAATCATTTCTGGAAAAAATTGCCTACAGCCGATACATTTTTTCAAAATCGACTTCCCCCACCAATATCATTGTTCTCTTTATTTCACGCTCCTAATACCATGTACGACTATATTTCTCACTTTCTCACATCCATTCAACCTGTCCTGAACCCAAACTAACTAGCCCCTACAGTACCTATAATTTTGGTCCACGTACATAGCTGAGAAGAGGTACCTACATACAATACCATGTATGTAGTTGAAGTTTAAGAGAGAAGAACGACCCGGGTAAGTCTAACGAAAAGTACCCAGTACACACATACAGCATACATCACACTAACTTACTATAATGTTACTCTTATACATATGTGTACATACTGCTTCTAGTTCTAGTTACATACGTACGTATTACTCTACACAACGTACAGTATGGTATGCTTTCGAAGATAGCAATAAATAATAGCGTATCGTAATAAAGTGGTAAAGGCAACTTGGTACAACGTATTATATGGGTACGAGAAAGAGCGAGTGTGGTAATGGTAAAAGCCGCGTATTAAGATAAATGCGAATGAATATGGAGAAATAGTGCGGGTGGCACGGTGAATGTGGCCTTATGGCCAAGAGAACCATATGTCAGCAGCAACACCACATACACCATGTACTACCGTAGTATACTTACACTGTACAATACAGCACATCTCATATCTAGTACAATTTTAGCCAATTTCATACCATACAAAGTACGTGTATTTACAATAGCTAGTACTAAGTACACAGTTATACTTGGATGAAAACGATGCTATACGTTCCCTGTTTTCAAGTGCTTTATAGAATTACTCAATGTTGAAAACCTTACTAAGCTTATTTTTTAATAGATTTTATTAAGAACGTTTGGACACATTTTCAATAAGTACTTTTGATATTCACTTATACTTATCATTGAAGAGAATAAGCTATAAGGTTTTATTTCATTGTACGATATTTTCCACATCGTAGACCTACAAATCATTTATAGGATTTTTTTTTTTTCAATCTGTAAAAACCATCGAGATGAATAAAAACGTCTTTTTAAATCGTTTCTGAAGGTAATTACAAACCCACGAAGAGTTTCGTAGGTGTTAGGTAGAAAGATAGATACCTACCTGAACGAAGCTCGACATTTGAGTGAACAGAGAGTCGACAATGAATGCAACCCTTTTGAACAACGTTGTCGTCTCTCACATCAGATAGAAATGCAAAACAGATCCTTCGACGTTTCTCGTTCTCTAATTATACTTATGCGGAAACAACTGTCAAGTAAAGGTACGCATTACGAAAGAATGATTAACTCTTAAAGGACAGCGTGCACGAAGAAGAAAAAACTTTCATAATCTTATTCTGTCTGACTGTCTGTTTTTCTTTCTTTCACGTCAGCACCAATGATGAAAAAGCCCGAACAGAGAAATAAATATAAAAAAAAAAGACCCGACAACAATCCATACTTATCTTCCACCATAACACTAGGTACACCTATTTTATTTGAAGAAGAACTAGCGATCATGTAAATGGCGGCAGACCGCCATTCGCAGAGGTGCAAAATAAAGAAAAGAAAAAAAAATCCCGCAGTTGGTTTTAATTACCTACCATTAACATAGCCTAATTAATATGATAATCGAGTCGAACGGGTGCGCGTAGTTGTCTTCCTTGGTGCCGTTATCAATATGCTAATATTTCGTTGAATCGGTTTAACATGAAAATAACGCGTTCATTTTAATATAAATGGTTCCAGTAGTCGTGCGAGATAAACAACCATCGCATCGCGCGGATGATGTTTACATAGCATAAACGAAGGTAGATACTAAGAAAATGGTGGTATGTGGATGGAGTAGCGATCTACTCTTTTAGTTTTGTTGCATCGTTTATAATATAAATAATGTAGAAGAGGAAGAGAAACCAAACTAGATAAGTGGATAAGCAAGAAACTGCAAAGAGCGGATGTGGTGTGAGCTGTCAAAGCCAAACGTGAACGCCTCTCACAGCCATGGTCCTGTTTACTTCTTCACATCAGAGAGTTATAATTTATTTTCCGTATAAAAATATTGTCGCAATGTATGTCAATGAAGAACACACGCAGGCATCATTTTCACGCTTTTATATCAACACCAATGCATAATATCATAAGTGTTTTTGTTGAGTAGTACCAATACATGCTCTGCTACCATGACAGTTCATGGCAAGGATACTTCAGTCAAGAGCACACAGCAGCATCATTCCACTGTCTATGAATCAATATAGATGCCATTGCAATTATCAAGAGTGTTTTGTTCCATCAACCAACTCATGATCTGCTACCATGTTGTAATCATTTCTAGTGTGACAGAAATTCTTACAGATGTATTTGAATTTTAGTTGCATTGCATTGAACTGAACTGTGGATATAAAGGGATTTTTGTTTCAGTGTGAATTAATCAAACATCCTTGGTTGAATCATAGCTTCAAGCGCTGCTAAAGTTGCAAACGTGATCTTGCATTTAAAATCAACACGCGTTTATTTAAAATTTTTGCACGATATGTACTGGTGCTAACCAGTTCGTAACAGAACTGAATAGATATCCATGTGCTAAGGATTTGACCAGCAATGAAGGCAACAAGCATCATTCTCCTGCTCAAGTATGTATCAACATATGTAAATACCATCATAAGTGTTTTTGTTGAGTTAAGCAAACACATGCTCTGGTACCATATGGTGATCACTTTAGTAATTCAAAGTCCCCGCACTTTAAATAAAAAGAATGATTGTGTCATCAGTGTTGTTATGTATTCCAATGAAGAGCACGCACTAGCTTCATTCTGCTGTCTATGGATCAAAATTGACGTCATCACAGCCATCAAGAGTGTTCTGTTTTGTCAACCAACTCATGCTCTGCTATCATATTGTGATCATTTTGCGCACAGCAGCTTGCAGTTGCATTTGAAAGATGTCAGTATTGCATTTAACTTAGGATACAAAGATATTTGTTGTTTCAGCGTGAATTAATCAGTCAAGTCACAGGTTTGAGCGCTGCTAAAGATGCAACCATGATCATGCTTTTAATTTCAATACGTGTGTATTTAACATCTTTGCATACTATGCATTGGGCGCTTCTCAGTTTACACTAAAAATGAATAGATATTCATGTAGTAAAGATACATCTAGCAATGAAGGCGTTGCTTTGCAGACAGCGCAGAAAACCATTGAAAATTACTACTTGGAGGCTCAGAATAACCAACTTCTTGTGCACAATCATAATGATAAGGCATAACACTGAAATGCTTTGGACTAATTCAAAGTGAGCATAAAAATGTGATTATCAATCTCCTGACACAATATATGGCACATTTTGACTCGACAAATATAAAATCAAGTTATGGTAGATATACTAAGCAAGTAATGGGTAAGTATATATTTTTCCTCCTCACACGATCTTAAAGCAACAAAACAATAAATAAAAAGAGAAGTAGATCTAAAAAAGAGACAAGACATCAACACAAAACATAAATTGATCAGTTATGCTTATAAATACACAGTAAGGTATCAACTATGCCACAAAGACAATGCAAATACAAAGGATATCTATAGACCATAGATCGCATTACACGGCGCACGACGCAACGCGAAGTACACATAATTAAGGCGAGCACCACCAGTACAGTAAAGTTAAATGATGGTTTTTAAAGTATACGCAACATTCGCAGAAAGAAAGAAATACTGGCGTGGTGGCACAATTACAGAGTAATGAGCTAAACAGAGTATCACGCTCCAGTTCTACGACCGCTGCGTTCGAATAATAAATGACGATGGGCGAGATGGTGCGGCGTAAATTTTGACGGTATCGCCGATACGGCCTTTACCACATCCAGCCTTTAGTCTGACGAGATATTTTTCATGACAATGTTACTCCGCGCTGTGCTCCGTGACTGCAGAATAAAGAGTACGTTTGCGTCACGTCATGTCGTATCCCACCGAGCACAGCCGCGAATAAATGATCGGTCGAGTTGAATACATTTCCTTAGAGGCTTTGGCGCCCGACCAGCGCTCTTTATGGTCATTGGCCGGATTTGTCGTGGCACGGTTGTGCGATGGCGATTTATATAACGCTGCTGGTAATCTAACAGTTAATGAGATGGAATTATAAACCTACAAACGGATGATTATATAGAAAATATACCTCTAGAAATGGGCATAAGGGAGTCAATGACTTAAAAAGCTGTCTATATGGCATATATAACATTCGGATCATATAGAAATAGGAATATTCTCATAGCACTGGTTCTAAATCTGTAACCAACAAGAAGAAATTTAATGTTGTTAAACATTTTTAGATAAGTACTTTTACTCGCAGAAGAACAGTTATATGCTTTTCAGTTTGGTTTCACGAATTAATTTTTAATAGAAAAGAGAAAGAAAGGTGTTGAAATTTATGGCCTGATACGTACACGTTAGGCATGTTTGAGCAAAACCATCAACTGTTCAAAGAAAACCCTGTGGTATGATATGAAGTGTAAATAGTAAAATTAATTTTTTTATTCTAAATTCTAAATTCCCTTTTTCGATCTCTTCTTCTTTCCAAATTTCTTTTTGATACTTTTG
>FIZR01000201.1:0-44366 GCA_900060175.1 Ferrisia virgata | reverse complement strand
GTCTTTTTAATTTCACTAATATTTTTAGCAAGTTCTTTTAAATCTACTTCTTCCATCTCAATTTTCAAGCTCACGCACGAAAATATGACGAAAGCAGGTACACAACAATACCACACTAGATTATATGCTCTCACTTACAATAAGCCTACTGTACACTTGCAACAACAAAACACATCCGTATCTCAACGCTTATACATCCCAGATCCAACCTCATTACTACTATTAATTCAAATATGAAAAAAAAAAACAAAAAAAAAAAACAAAAAAAACACTTAATATTCTTCATAAATTTAATATGCAAAAAAAAAAAGAGAAAAAAAATAATCCATCGAGAAAAATTCTACGTATAAATATACATACACATAACAAAAAAAAAAAAAAAAAATTAAGACAGTTAATTCAATAAAACAACCGTAGTATAAAATAAAACAGTGAAATATTTCAAAACTGGAAGGCAACTGCGAATACGAGGGAGAAAAAAAACCTCATTATCCCTGACACATAACACATTAATTTCGTTCCGCTTAATACTGATTAATATCAACTATTTAAGGAATAATTTGTGCTCTTCATTTTGATACTCATTATGCATTGGCGATGTTTTTTTTTTTTTTTGTAGAGCAAATAAAACAACTTCTAATTACCTAGTAAAAAAAAAAAAGTGAATAAAATTAAAAATCACTTACCCAATATCTTCGTAATATATATGTACACTTAGGTAGGTAAATATTAACTCACGTACGAAAAAAAAAAAAAAAGAGATGAACAAAACGACGATGAATCGGTCACAAGTGCATAACATTGAAGAAGGAAAAAAAATAACAAATTTTTTAATTGATTTCCCACTGAAGTACACTGGTATCGTTGCCTCCAATCGATATCAATCTCATATCATCGTGAAGGAATGTAACATTAGTAACATGACTACTATGGCCTCCATAAACATGGGATAAGCTCTGCGAATCATACAACGAGAATAAATCTCTCCGCATATTAGAACATACGTAGATACATCTGATAAGAGTATTAGTAATTTTAGATTAAGTACCTTGGGCTGAGATGCTGGATACGAGTACAGCTTCACTTTACCAAAATCATCGCCAGATGCGAGTACTTTTCTGTCGTGCGATACTTCGCAGGCGTTGACATCAGTACCATCGGCTCCTTCGGGCCATATACCCACAGTAGGGAAACTAATGGTGCAAGAGTTGCTGGCCCAGGCCACATCGCGTAGCTGTGTACTTTGGGGTACTTGTCTGCAGATTCCGGCGTTCCCTAATGAATCAAACAAATTTAATTGAAAAAATCTCGACCAGGTGAGCATTTAGAGAATTGATCTACGATCCAAACACGAAAAAGTATTCTGGCTCAAAAAATTATCAAAATAACCATCTCGACATTTCAGACTTTGATTTTTGAAAATTTGCTGAGATTATTTTTCTATACGTATTGAAATAACATATTTTCTTGAAAGTTTCCAAAACAAAATAATTAAGTTACACATTTTTTTCATAAAATTTTTTAAATATTATTTCTCAATAGCGGTTTATTTTTTTTTTTTTTTTAATTTGAACGGTTTTCTTTCGATTTAAATTATAATTTAACTTTTGAATATTTGAAATAAATAAATTAATTCACTAGATTTGTATATAAAAACTTGAAAAATTGAACGAAAAATTGAAGAGCTTTGAAAAATTAAACTAAATCTTGAAAAAAATTAATTTTCTAAAAATAGGCACTTCAAAAAGGAACAAAACGAAACGATTTCAAATAAAATAATTCACAAAAAATGTACTTTTTTGAAAATTGTTTTGATTTTATTTTCCAAAAAAAGTTCAAAAATTATTGTTTATTGAAGGTTTTTTAAGAAGAAAAAACTTGTTGAGTGATTTTAAAGTATTAAAAATGGGTAAAAAATTATCAAAGCTAAGCACTACCACTGCTCGGGTCTCATACAACATTGCTCTTTAGTAATAATAATTTGTACTGTTTGTTTTTTCAGCAGTAAAAATAAAATCGACATTAATTTTTTCTTTAAAAAAATAAGAAAAGAAAGGATAAGTCAAATAAAAAAATAGTACGATTTTTGAAATCAGCGCGAAATTTTAAGGCATTTTAACATTCTACACGGCTATGTTATAAAATAAATATTTTTATCAGGTATGATGCGTAAAGGGTGGGGGTGGGGGGTGGGGGCGAGAAGTAGACATTTTTTCCGAGTTGATATGTGCTGTAAAATTGAAACTGATCGACTGCTACAGTCTGAGGAGTGTAAATTGTAATTAGGTTTCATCTAGCAAGGTCAGTTACTCATTTCTTCTCTATCAAATTGTAGTTTGGGGGCAAAACTTCACCGAGGAGGTCAAATTCAAAAACGATTACCATTTTCGAACTTAGCGCGAAATTTTAGACCATTTCGATATGCCGCATTGCTGTTTCTAAATGAATGTTTTTATTATAATGTGGCGGGGGGGGGGGGGGAATGAGGGGGGGTGGAAATCGGGGGGAGGACGTACGCTGAGAATTGACACTAATCAGCCACAATTGTCTGATTTGCGTAAATTCCAATTAAATTTCATCTAAATCGTGTCACTTCTTCAGTTTCCCTCTCAAATTCAAGTTTAAAGGCAGAACTCCATCGAGGAGGGGCTGAAATAAAAAACGATGATGATTTTCGAATTCAGCGCGAAATTTTAACCTATTTTGATATATCACATCGCTATTTTTGAGCAAGTATTCCACGGCTTAATTTTGGTGGTGGGGATAGGATGACCAATCTGTTTATTTTCATTACTTCGCATTGTGCGGGAATTTTTCGCCCATTTTTGCGAGAATCGACTTTAAATGGTTTCATTCAACTAAATTTACAAGTATTGTTTGGTTCTCACCTATATTTTGGATCGGAGAGTTGTTTTACTGTCAAAAATCGTCCAAAATGCATAAAAACTGCACTTAAAGTGCAGCAGAATGCAGTTGTGCTAGGTGCAGTGGAAAAAAATTCAATATTCTATATCGGGGGAAGTACCTCAACCGAAATCCGTTGAGTTTTTTTGGTTCGGATCATGTCCTCCAAATCACTTTTTTAGGAGTCCACCCCCCTTCCCAATTGTGCTAAGTTAAAATTTTAAAACTTCACTTTGTCGAATAAGGCAAATAGTACCGACATTTTGGCAGCTCATTTTTTCGGTTCTCAAAAAAAGAACGCCGAATTCGATTTGTAGAGCACTTTTTCGTGTTTGGATCGTAGACTAAATACTTATGACAACTTACAATACAGAAGCTCGTAATCGCCAGAATTACTTCTCAGATGCTGGCTATCTTGAGACCAATCTAGATGAGTCACGAAGCTCGAATGACCCTGTAATACAAAACTTGGAATATTATTCGAACATCGAAGTATTTTCGATCATTAAAACGAAACGAATGAATACGAAAAAAAAGTAAACCATCACCGTACATATGCAAAGCACCAGAACGTACCATTATCGTAGCGAAAGATATTTTTCTGCGTCTCCTTTCCGGCTTTAATGAAGCATTATAAATTAGAAAAGCATAAAGATATATGATAAATGAGTGAAAGAATACAGTACACCAGCATAGAAAAACATGCATTTCCTTCAAAATACCACCACTAATTTGGCAGCGATACGAATAAAAATTATGATGAGAATGATGAAATAATAAAAAAACACATAGAGACAGTAGAATAGAACTGCTTGCTTGATTTTCATAATTTTTGTAGTGTCAATGAAATAAAAAAAAAAAAAAACTCAACACACAGTAGTAGAAAGACAACGTGATATAAACGTAGAAAATTTTCAGTATTGATTTCACATGCATTCGAATTTATTTAATTTTTTATATAGAATGCAAAGAGGTGAGCAGGTTATGAATAAATATCAACTTACCGAGCACTTTCCAAGACGGCTGTATTTTCTGGCATCGTCTCCGACGTGATAAATATAAATGTAGTTATCGCGAGAGCCCAAAGCCAACAATTTACCATCCGGTGAGAATTTCACGACCTGCGAATATTCACGATGATAAATCAATTTTAGTTTTTCAGAATACATTATACAGCAGCGGATAGAAAATACAAATGATACGCGTACCTGGAGTGGCTCGGAACCGTCTGAGTGTACGGAGTAGATTTCCCGAGTTTCCGAATCCATTACCAGCCATTTACCGGATACGCATCCGACTATTACGATGCTACCGTCGGTTGAGAAAGTAGCCGATTGAACTTGCTCCTGTAAATGGACGACATTAATTAAAATAATAATAAAATATACGAAATCAATAGTGGAATTACAAACAGCATTCTTAGATGGTATTTCTTAATCAGTGGCAAGGATAATGGATAATTTTAGAGTAAATAGTGGATACTACCGAAAACTGCAAAAAAGCACATTTGATAGCCGTAGTAAACCAACATAACAAACTTCAACCTCCAACCACCTCTCATAGCACGATTCGGAGCGCAGATATGTGTGGGCCAACTCCAAAAATTGACAAAAAATACTCAAAAAAATTCAATTTTTAGTACTGTAGGAGGAGAGTGGGAGAAGAAGCAAAGGTCAAAATCCCCAAGAAACACATACAAGACTCTACCGCAATTTGTAGGGGAGATGTGTGTGAAACAAATTCGAAACATTGAAAAAACACCTAAAAAATTTAATTTTCAGCTTTGTAGGAAGAAGAAGGAGGGAGAGGGAGAGAGATAGAGGGCAGCAATGAGACTGTAAAGTCAAAATTTCATCCTCCCAGCTCACTTTGGAGGCGAGGTATGTGTGGAACAACCTCAAAAAACTGAAACACACACCTTAAAAAAACTCAATTTTCAGCTTTGTGGGAGGAAGAAGAAGAGAGAGTGAAGGAGGCAGAGGGAAAAAATGAGACCGGAAAGTCAAAATCATCAAAAGACATACGAGAGTTTTACTAAATCTGCATACAAAATTTCAACCTTTCAACTCAATTTGGAAGGGATCTTGAAAAACTGAAAAAAAACACCTGAAAAATTCAATTTTCAACGATGTAGTTGGGAGAGGTAGTGAGAGGAAAGGAACCAATCAGGTTGTAAGGTCAAACTCTCCAAAAGATACATACAAAACTCTTACTGAATCTGCATATCAATTTCAACTTCCCAACTCAATTTGGAGGGGAGATATGTACAAGACAAACTCGAAAAATAGAAAAAACATCTAAAGAATTCAATTTTCAGCGCGGTAGTAGTGAGGGGGAGGGAGGGAGGGAGGAACCAATGAAAATCCAAGGTCGAAATCATCAAAAGACACATATAGGATTTTTACTAAATTAGCATATAAAATTTCAACCCGAGGGGAGATATATGTGGGACAGACTTCAAAAATTAAAAAAAAAAAACACACAAAAAATTCATTTTAGGGCGGGGGGGGGGGGTGGAACGCAATGGGCCTGAAATGTAGCATTCCCCAAAAGACACATATTGAACTTTTACTAAATCTGCATACTAAATTTCAGCTCCTAAATCAATTTGGAGAGCGATATGTGAGGGAAAAAACACGGAAAATAAAATAAACTGATCCTAACCTAACCAATCTCCCCTTTTTTTGAGGGCTGTGAGGTAGTGTAATGGAGCCGAAAAGTGGAAACCCTCAAAAAGCGTATCTAGGTTTCCTATTCAATCAACACGTCAAATTCCAACTTCCTAGATCAATTTGTTGTGAGTTATTAAAGGAATCTCCTTTTTTCAAGGTTAAAAATAAGGGAAAATCACCATATCTCCCTTCCAAATTGACTTAAAAGGTTTATTTTTGAATAAGTTATATAACTTTGATTTTACGTCGATTGTTCTACAAACAAACAATTTTAGCAATTTATGCCCCTTAGCACCCCCTCCCCCTTATTTAAACATGACCTAGTTTTAACCCAAGATCATTTCGAATAATAAGTTCCCTATTCAATCAACACGTAAATTCCAACTTCCTAGCTCAATTTGTTGGCAGTTATGAAAGGAATCTCCTTTTTTCAAGGTCAAAAATAAGAAAAAATCTTCATATCTCCCTTCCAAATTGACTTAAAAGGCTTATTTTTGAATAAGTTATACAACTTTGATTTTCCATCGATTATTCCACAAACGAACAATTTTTGCACTTTATAAAAACACGAGAAAATCAGGCTGAAAATACGAGGCTATAATTTGATCTAGTCAAATTTATATCGAGGACCCCTACTAAATATGCGTACAAAATTTTAACTTCCTAGCTCAATTTGGAGGAGCGATAAGAAAGGAACAACCATTTTTTCAAGGTTAAAAAGGGGAAAACCCCTCATATCTCCCCTCCTAATTGACCAAGAAAGCTGATTTTTGGATATGTTATACAATTTTAGATTGTCTATCGATTGGCTTAAAACGGTATAATTTTTGTAATTTCAACCCCTCATTTCCCCCTCCCCAAATTTGTACAAAACTGAATTCTGAGCCGAGGTCATTCCCGCTCTAGAATATCAAATATGCTGTCAATCGAAGCCCATTTCTAAAATTTAATCGATTTTGATCCGTATGGAGCTGAGCAAACGAATTTTATTTTCGCGGCGAATAAAATAAAATAAATAAATATCTGACACGGTCAAAAAAGGGTCGTAATGATCTTCTAGGACCTCGAAACGGATTTTGTTGATATTCGATTTTAATTGACAACTTGTCATAGAAAATCATCCAAAAAATATATCGCTGATGGTCGAATCATTCGCGAACGATTCACGAGCACAACGAACCGAGCCCCTCTTTACAAAATTTTTAATACATTTAAGTAAGCATATCATTTTCGTTTCAGCAGCCAAATCCACTCGCATACGATTACGAAGAGTAAAAAAAAAAAAAAAATATATTAGATTCATACAAAACATCGACCTTTGATTTCATAAACCATCTTACCGCAATATCTTTACTCCAGACAACGGTATGAGACATTGCATCCCATAATTGGACGATATTATCGAATCCTGCGGTCAAAAATTGCGGTAAATCAGGATGGGCAGCCAAAGCCCACAATTCGTCCGTATGGCCGAGCACAACCGGACTGAATCCCAGCGACAACGAACCCATCAGAATACAATTTCTCGTCGATCCAACCAACAGCTGAGATCCTCTGCCTTCGGACAAGGCGCGGATACCGCCCAAATGCTCGGCAATCTGTAAATTTAAGCACATAATAAGATCGCCGCATCACCTCTCACCATCTAAATAAATTAACTTATTCACTACTCTCACTTGAGCTTCAAATCCGGTAGGTTGTAAAGTACCATCGAACTGAACGATTCTGCCATCTTTACCCCCTCCGCTAATAATACTGCCTTCTTTGAGTACACAGATTGAAAACACTGATCCTTCGTGTACGCTTTTTACCACCTTGATGATGGTATTTTTACCTATAAATAATTTCAAATTCGATATCGAAGGAGTAAACGATATTAATTTACGATTTCGCGATCAATTTCAAGAACACAACGAACCTCTGGCCCAAACAATAACATTGCCATTCGAATCACCCGAGAGTACATCTCCTTGTTGAGTAAACGCCAAACACGTCACATATTTTGGACGATCTCGACTACCTTCGAATAGGCCTTGTCTTTTATACAAAGTACCGCCAGCATCTAGCGTCCAAAAACTGATATGATTCTTGCCGCAGGTAACAATACTGTTTTTATCCAACGGATGAAATTCAGCAGCCACCACGGTATCCATTGAGCACTGAAAGATTGACGCGTATAAATTGAGATACAGGGTGTTCCAAAATACAGCACAGCAGCATTATTTACTTTAGTTTCGGTAATTCTGTGTCCTTTATCGCTTCGTTGCCAATCCCATATCGAGATATTATGATCATTGGCTTCGTCAACGGCGCATAATAAAGTTCCGCCATCCTTTTGAAAATAAAATAAACATGTAAAATAAACACAACTTATCAAATCATATCGATTACAAAGTACTCAACTCATGCATACCCCCCCGATAAAGAGCGAAAGAATTTTGCTTTTATCGCCTTTTTCTTGATATTTTTTTTATTTATATTTAAATACCATCGGTAACCTGTACTCACCGCTTTTGAAAATGATAAACAGCTAATTGACCTTTCGAATTCGCCTAATCCGATGATACAGACGGTGGCCAAACTAACGGAATTCCATATACGTATATGAGGCTATAAAAATAAACGGATCGTTAATAAACGTTTTTTTTTTCTATTTTTTTAATTTTTTTCAACAGCAATATTACCAGAAAAGTAAGTAATTATCTTGCTATATTTGCGATATATCTATCTGTAGTTCTATCTACACCACACGCGAATACTTACTTTGCCTTCTCTGACGTCATGTCCTGCTGTTTGACCGGTCGCAACTAATAGCTTATTAGGATGGATGGCCAAACTGCAACAGAGTAAATTAATACGGTAATTAATTTTACAAACGAAGCAATTTAGCAATTTTTTTTTAACCATTTTGAAAAAGTACTAAAAATATACACCGATTAAATTGTTCCAATTGGAATGAAACGAAAACGAAGAGAAAATAAAAGTAAGTCGAATTTTTTACTCAATAATTCTTATCGTCTTCGAAAGACGTAAAACAAGATGAAACTTTTCAGCCATCGAATAATACACCGAAACAAATGAAATTTCAGATCAGACCCAAATGTCGGAGAGTATTTTAACCAAGCAAGAATAATACCCAATTCTCAGTCCGAGTTTCATCTTTCATTTGTTATATTATCAAAGAAACCTCGCTATTATGAATAGTAGCGGTGGGAGGAAACGAGATGCAGTATGACAAAAATTTGTTTCAAGGCCGCAAACCACCAATGAAACCCTTTTCAGGCCAGTGAAGATGATCTCAAGTCAAAAGCTGGTCTTATACAATGTTGAGAAGCTGTTGCAGAAAGCTAAAAGTCAAAAAAATTTATTCGTCTCAAATTAATCTACCTGGTTTAGTCACAGAGAGAGAAGGGAGTGGGGAGAGACTAGGTTTCCAACATGACAAAGCAAAAAAAATAGCATTGATATTTATATTTGAGCTAGCCGAAATTGTTTTTCTTGCCGCTGGACCGGGAAGTGGAGGGAGAGGGTTGGTTGGAAGCTCAATTTCAACATCAAAAGATGTTTAATAGCGCATTCTGGAAAAATCCTCAACAATTGACCGTCAACAGTGTCACATCATCATTGGACTGACATCAGTGAACCGATTTTTTTGGCCTGGAATGACATCATTGGACTTATTTTATAAAGGATTGACTTCATGATTTTAAGTTGAAATATTAAGGAAAATTAGAGATGTTTTCACCGAACTGTCAACAGTGTCACATCACCATTGGGCTGACATCAATGGACAGATTTTTATGGCCTGGAATGACATTATTGGACTTATTTTATGAAGGACTGATTTTCCGATTTCAAGTTCAAAATTAGAGATGTGACGTTAGAGGATTTATTTTATGATTTTAAGTTGAAATATTAAGGAAAATTAGAGATGTTTTCGCCGAACTGTCAATAGTGTCACATCACCAATGGGCTGACATCAATGGACAGATTTTTATGGCCTGGAATGACATCATTGGACTTATTTTATAAAGGATTGACTTCATGATTTTAAGTTGAAATATTAAGGAAAATTAGAGATGTTTTCACCGAACTGTCAACAGTGTCACATCACCATTGGGCTGACATCAATGGACAGATTTTTATGGCCTGGAATGACATTATTGGACTTATTTTATGAAGGACTGATTTTCCGATTTCAAGTTCAAAATTAGAGATGTGACGTTAGAGGATTTATTTTATGATTTTAAGTTGAAATATTAAGGAAAATTAGAGATATTTTCACCGAACTGTCAACAGTGTCACATCACCATTGAGCTGACATCAGGGGGCAGATTTTTATGGCCTGGAATGACATCATTGGACTTATTTTATGAAGGACTGATTTTCTGATTTCAAGTTGAAAATTAGAGATGTGATGTTAAAGGACTTATTTTATGAATGATTGATTTTATGATTTCAAGTTGAAATTTTAAGGAAAATTAGAGATGTTTTTAGCGGACCATCAACAGTGTCACATCACCATTGGGCTGACATCAGCGGACAGATTTTTATGGCCTGGAATTACATCATTGGACGTATTTTATGAAGGATTGATTTCCTGATTTCAAGTTGAAATCTTAAGGAAAATTAGAGATGTTTTAGGCTGACATCAGTGGACAGATTTTTATGGCCTGGAATTACATCATTGGACGTATTTTATAAAGGATTGATTTCCTGATTTCAAGTTGAAATCTTAAGGAAAATTGGAGATGTTTTTAGCGGACCGTCATCAGTGTCACATCACCATTGGGCTGACATCAGCGGACAGATTTTTATGGCCTGGAATGACATCATTGGACTTATTTTATGAAGAATTCATTTTCTGATTTCAATTAAAAAATTAGAGATGTGACGTTAGTGGACTTATTTTTACGAAGAATTGATTTTATGATTTTAAGTTGAAATTTTGAGAAAAATTAGAGATTTTTGAACTAGACTCGTCAAAACAGTGCACCTTGGCCTTAAATCAATTTAATAATTTTGAGTTGAAATGTCGTCATCCGTTGACCCACCACTTGACTTTGGATAGATTTTATGGCTTTAAGTCGGACTGTTGGAGAAAATTAATTGGCTTGGATCCGGGTTGATTTTATGAGTTTAAGTTTAAATGTTGAGGAAAATGACAGATGTTCAATAGCGTATTCCACAATTCACCTGTCATCGGTTTCCCCATCAACAGTAGACTTTGACCCTGGTTGATTTTATGATTTCAAGTTGTAGAGGAGTGACGAGTGCAAAGAGTACTAAGTATTCAATTTCAAATAAAGTAGATGGGATGAAATGCATAAATGCTCGAGAGGTACACAAGGCAAAATTCAGAAAAAATTGAATTTTCAATGAAAAAGGAAAAACATCACGAAGCGTAGCTTTTGTGAGCCAAATTTTCATATGGTAAAAAAAATACAGGAGTGCTTTGCGATGTTTTTTTTTCAATTAGTGGTAAGAGCGTAGGTAGGTATGTGGCGAATAGCTGAAACCTCCAAATGGCTACAAAATATTTACTTGTTTATACAGGCCCTCGCGCAAGGGGAAAAGGTGGTTTAAAACCCCTCCTATGGACTTTTAAAATTTTTACTCTCGCTTCATTCGGGCACATATGGTATTTCGGCATGATATCAAATTTTAGAATTTGTGGGTACTGCCCTCCCTTTGTACCAATCCTGCGCACGGGCCTGTGTTTATATCAAACAGCCCCTCCGATTAATTCGAAAAGGGGATAGTCATGAAGCTAATTCAAAAAATAGGAAAAATATACTAAAAACCACTTTTTTAAAGTTGTTGGGGGTGGGGAGGAGAAGAGAGGAACAGAGGATAGTGCATCCACAAGTTGAATACCCTCCACAAAAGGAACTTCTAAGAGCACTCTAGTACCTGTCAATTCAATTTATAGGGTAGAAGACTTTTATTCAGTGTCAAAAAGGGGGAAAAGCCATATTCCTCTTCTCCAAATTGATATAGGAAGCTGATTTTTGAATATGTTATACAACTTTAAATACACTATCGATTGGCTCAAAAAAAAATAATTTTTTCGATTTTTGCCCCTCGGCACCCCTCCCCTAAATTTGGACATGGCTGAGTTTTGACCCTAGGTTATCCCCACTCATATATATTCAATCCTTCACCGATCTGAGTCTATTAGCCGAATTTGAGCGACTTTGGTCCGTATTGAGCTGAGTAAATGATTTCAGTCTACAGCTACGAAGTACATAAATTAAAATATGTAGTGCATATTTCAAGAGGCCAAAATTAGTTTTATTGATCTTCTGCGACCTCCAAAATTAATTGTGTGCTGATACTGCACCTCTCATCATTCTTTGTGGCCTTAAAAAGAGCAAGTTCACAGTTTATGTCTTTCAAATTGAGCTAGTAAACTGCATTTTAGCATATATAAATGTAGTATAGGGATTCTAAACAAGACATATTTTCTGATGGTTTTGATTCTTCAATCTCATGACACCATTTGGCAGCCCTCAAATCCAATTTTTTAAGTTTATCTCCCATTCAGTTCTTAGTTCACACTAAAATTAAATTAGGCTGAAAAATTTCTTCCAAGAGAAAAATTCTGAAAATAGCGACTTCCTTGCGATTTGGAAAACTGAAAATGATATATTTTGGTTAATTTTACCCAGCACACTTTACAGATAAAAAACATATTTACGGAAACACGCGTATACCTACACCTACTGCTGGGCTACCAGCAGACTTATCATGCAAATACAGAAAATACGAGCATTTACAGCAATGTATTGTTTTTTAGTGAAGAAATGCAATGAACGTATTTTTCGTTTTCAAAAACACCTGATAATTGGACATGCCTTCGATAACAAGACATGCAAAACTTTCTCACGTCAACAGAAAGTGCCAAAGCAAAATACGAAATAGAAGGTGTGAAATTTTCAAAATTTTTAAATAGCTTTATTAGTAGCAAGGTATCCAGACCTATATTTTCATCTATCAAGTAAAAATATGTTACTTATTTTAGTGAAGTGAGTGACGTGCTTTTTATAAAGATTGTCCTATGCTACAGGTAATCAAGCCATCAATTTTTAAATTATGTTAAATGCATATACTTGAGTAGGTAGAGATACTCAAAATTAGCTTCATTCTTGGGACCATTATGTCTATTTTTGCCGAAGTTAGATATGCATTGCTATTCAAATAGAAAATTTCTCCCCGAAACTAAAAATCATTTGCTCAGCTCGATACCGACCAAAATCGGTCCAATTCAACCAATAGGCTTGGATTGGTGGCGAATTTGGTATTTTAAAGTGGCAATAATCTCGGGGCAAAGTTCATTATGTCCAAATTTTGAGGAGGGAGCGCTGAAGGAAAAAAATTGAAGTGTTCTCTTTTTGCACCAGTCTATAGAAAATCAGAAGTTGCAAACTAAATCTAAAAATCAGCCAACTAGGTCAATTAAAAGATGTGATATGGGAGGAGGGGTCGCTTTTTTGACCTTGAAAAAGGACTTATCCTCCTCCATATCCCCTCCAAATTTTACCAGCAAGTTGAAATTTGGTATGTAGACTTGGTTTTTTTTTTAGGAAATTTGACTTTTCATACTCATTGCACCTCCTCCCTCTTTTCCCCCGTTGCCAAAAAAGTGGTTTTTGATTTGTTTTATTTATTTTTTGAGTTTGTCCCACGCACATATCCCCAGCAAATCGAGTTGAAAGAATGCCATTTGGCACGTAGATTTAGTAGGTGTCGTGGATGTACCCCTTTGGAAGTTTAAACTTTTCAGCCCCCCTCGCACCTCTTTACAGCCCCAAAAAGGTAGTGTTTTGGTTGTTTTTTCTCATTTTTCGAATTTGTTTCGCGCAAATCTCTTCTTCGAATTGATCTAGGTGGTTGAGATTTTTCATGAAGATTTAATACCTTATGAGGGTTTCAACATTTAGACCCTCTCGTATCCTCTTACAACTTCGAAAAATGGTTTTTTGGTCAACTTTTCTTATTAGCCTAATTTTCAATGTCATGTATTATCAATGAAACCCGGACTCTTAGCCCATCGATCTATGGCGGATGAGGGAGGGGATATCAAGAAAATCTGTTTTGGGGTACTAAAAGACCATTACGAACATTTTTGGCCATGTTAGATATTTTTACGTTTTTAAATTTTTTATCCCCCCCCCCCAGCCAAGAAAAAACTAAAATCATTAATCCTACTCGATATCGACCCTAATCTCTCCAATTCGGCAAATTGGCTCACTTCGATAGCGAATTAGATATAAATAAATGGGAACGATCTTGGGTCAAAATTTAGTTATGCCCAAATTTGGGGGAGGGGGTGCTAAACTGCCAAAATCGCAAAAATCGTTTCTTTTTAAACCAATCGATAGAGAACCCAAAGTTGTATAACACATCCAAAAATCACATTTCTGAGTTAAATAGGAGGGGAGATATGAGGAGTTTTCCCCTTTTTTAATCTTTAAAAGAAAGGTTGTTCCTGCCTACCCCCTCCCCAGCCAAGGCGTTTTTAGGGATTTCGACTTTTCAGACCCATTGCGCCTCCCTACTGTCTAGAAATGTGGTTTTTTGGTCGTTTTTTTTTTTTTTGTTTTTTCCAAGCATAACTCACTTCCAAATCGAGCTAGAAAGTTGAAATTTGTTATATACATTTAGTAGGGGTCCTGGATAAGCCTTTCGGCCGGTTTCGACTTTTCAGCCTTATTGCACGCCCTTGTATCAATAATGTATTTTTGTGGTGGGTTTTTCTTATTTTTTGAATTGATAAGAAATCGCTGCCCATTGATTTTATCTTTTATTATTTTAAAAAACTTACGATGAATAGGTTCATTAATAAGTCCAAATTACTCAATGCACAAATGCACATTTTCAATAAATACGAAATTTTCAGATAAGCAATACTTGACACTTACAATGAACCAATCATACTGCACCTCGGCATCATTCAGCTCAACCCCCGCTACACCTCAACTCACGGCAGCTGTACATTCGTTAACTGCATTAATTTTGATGAACTGTCAAATCAGGGGGCAGTATCCAGTCGATAAAAGCTCACACGTGTACAACCAGCCCGGTCCAGAATTCGATTTCATCATTATCGGAGCTGGATCTGCCGGAAGCACTGTTGCTAGTCGTCTAAGCGAAGTGCCACATTTTAGGGTATTACTCATCGAAGCGGGAACAGATCCACCGATCAATACCGATATACCTTTTTTATTTCCTACAGTAATTAATACTCCTTACGACTGGAACTATACGACTCAAACATCCTCCGAATACTGTCTCGGTGCTGTTGATAATCGATGCGTTTGGCCCCGAGGAAAAACCTTAGGAGGTAGCAGTACGATAAATATTATGCTAGCGATGCGTGGCAATCGTAAAGACTACGATAATTGGCTATCTATGGGGAATAGTGGTTGGGGTTATAAAGACGTGTTGAAATATTTCCGGAAACTAGAACAGTATTTCGTATCTATACCGCAATATGACAAAGAAGATAGAGAGCTTCATGGATTCAAGGGCAATGTCTACATTCAGCCTTATACCAACAGAACAGTCCACGATGCGAAAAAAGTCAAAGACTATATAACAGACTACTGTGTCGAATATGGCTACAAAGTAGTCCCAGATATAAATACCCATCATCAAGCTGGCGTTACATTAATACCAGGCACTTTACATAATAATATCAGATGGAATACAGCCAAAGCTTACCTTCAACCAGCTCGAAAAAGACCTAATTTAGTCGTCATGAAAGGCACAACAGTCACCAAGCTATTAATCAATAAGCACAAACGAGTCTACGGAGTTCAAGTTCATCAAAATGGTAAACGTTGCAAAGAAATATATTGCAAAAGAGAAGTGATTGTATCGGCAGGTACGATCAACTCACCGCAACTACTAATGCTTTCTGGTATAGGTCCTCGAGACCATTTACGTAATTTGAATATCGATGTGATAAAAGACTCGAGCGTAGGTTGTAATCTACGAGACCATCTAGGATCTCATAGTCAAATGGCCATTATCAACATCAACAGTTATAAAGAAAATCACAATCCCGAGTATTATTTACGAGAATATTTGACCAACAGAAAAGGTTTAGGTTACGCTTTAGCTGCCGCCTTATTCTTCAACACAACTGGCCATACAGAAGATTACCCCAATATACAGTTGTATCATACCGTCCTTCCTCGAGGATCTTTCTCGAGTATATTCTACAGTCAATATTTGAATCTAAAACCAGCCCTGGCACCAAGTTTCTCAATACCAGGTCAACTTCACCCGGTGATGCAAATATTCCCAGTAGTGCTAAGACCTAAAAGTCATGGACGAATTTTTCTCAGAAGTAAAAGCCCATTCGAACATCCAGAAATCGTACCTGGATATTTGACAGAAAAAGAAGATCTGAACGAATTGATCCAAGCGTTACGTATTCTTCGAAAAATATCTCAGACTAAGGCTTTTAAAAAATACGGAACTCTGCTGGATGTGCCGGTACCAGCTTGTCTTTTACATGTTCCAGATTCGGATGCGTATTACGAATGTCTAATTCGACATCTCGCTACAACTACTTATCATCCGGTTGGAACGTGTAAAATGGGACCTCCGCGAGATCCGAATGCGGTCGTTAGTCCGGAACTTAAAGTGTATGGAATTAAAGGCTTGAGAGTGATCGACGCGTCCATAATGCCGCAAGTGCCGAGCGGTAATATAAACATACCGGTTATTATGGTCGCTGAAAAAGCCTCTGATATGATCAAGAAAGAATGGTCTTAAAATTTCAAGATCTCAATTTATATTTACGAGCATTATTTAAGCGGTTACTTGGTGTGATATTGAAAAATTTCACAAAAATATAACACTTCAATCGTAGAATAAAAACTTTGTTGATCTTCACGGTGAAAATTATAATTTCAAAATTTAATTACTCAATAAACCCAGAAAGAAATTCGAAACTTCATTCAATTTGCATAAATTACCTCAAAATACCCAATAAATCTAGGCATTTGTTTGGAAAAAATTCGAAACCAATAATTATTTCCATGATAATGTTGGGAGTATCTTTCTAATCCAGAGATATACTTACTTAAAGTCCTACTGACAGGAAATGGAAATGTACCGGGTGTTTCGCATTGACCTGGTTTCCCTTATACCAGTAAAATGTCAACTCATGAGACTAACATGCATAATAGTTAGCATACCCAAAAAATTAAAGGGGCTGAAATGTGTCGCTTTTTTTGAAAATTTGTAGAAAAAAAAATTAATGATGATAAAAATTTCCTGTTTATTCTAAAACGCAGTATATATACTCTTGTGTATGTGTAATATAAAAGTCAAGAGGGGAGGGGGGTAAAGCGGTTCGTAGAATATGATAAAATAACAACAAAAAAAAACATAACTAAAAGTTTGTAGTGGGTATAATTTTTTGTGAATAACTTTCGAAAAAGCTATACTGAAATTTTGAAAATAATATATCTCGGCCCTTTCGGTTTTTTGGGTATGCTAACCATTATAGGTACATGTAAGTCTCATGATTTGACTTATCGCTGGTATAAGGGAAGGGCGATTAATGAGAGACGCCCTGTGCATAGCCTGCAACAGGATCAAACTCCTCCAAAGTTTCAGTTTTTAAGATACATGTATCTCCTTTGTTACAGCACTTTTTTGTTCAACTCTGAATTTCGTACAACTTGTATATTTAATTCCCAAGATATTGATGATCATTGGGGGGGGGGGGGGGGGGGGGGGGGGGGGGGGGGTAGAAGAGGTTGACATGCGAGTCACTTCACCACACTAGCGGAGGTAAATTGACCTTTATATGATCTAAGAGCGGGGGGGGGGGTAGAACTTCAAAAGACTATGTGACATGTTTTCTATATCAGAAGTGAAATATTGAACCATACAAACAAAGGTGGTTTTTCAAGATCATTTTACTGCACTCCTATCAAGTTTTGAAAAAAATGTTTAATAACTTTTTTTATTAAAAATTCGATTGGCTTCAACTTTTATTTCAACTTATTTTCTGTATTTTAAATAGGGATGAAATTATTAAAAAAAAAAAAACAACCTATTTGAAGGATACAAATGTAGAATCCAAAAATCTGATGAAATGAAGTTGTTGAGATGCAAAAAAAAATCAAGAAAATTTAACTCAATATTCCTGGTTCCTCAGCCAGCAACCTAAAAAGATGACATAAATTTAGCAAGCAGATTCAGTAGACACCCTTGGTGTATCTTTTGACGATTCAGACTTTTCGATTCCATTACACCGCTTTAGAGCAACAAAAAAGTGAACTTTTGGGCAGATTTTACTGTTTCTTGATTTGATTCCTCTCAACCTCATCCGTTCCTCCTCCTACCATGGAGCTAAAGAGCTGAAGTTTGGTATGTGAATCTGGTAGAAGTTTCAGAAATAACTTTTGGATGTTTCAATATTTCAGGTTATTGCATTCGCCCCCTCCCTCCCCGGAATTAAATATGGCACATTTTTAGACGGATTTTGCTGTTTTTCAACTTTGTTCCTCGCATAACCCCCCCCCTCCTCCACTTCACCTCCCGTTGATCTTCAGGACATAAATCTGACTCATAGGTTTTAGATTTGGCAGGGATTTTAGATCTGCATTTTACAGGTTTTTACACTTCAGAGTCATCGTAATTCCCTCTCATCAGGTGTTGAATATTAAATTTTTAGAAAATTTTTGTATAATTCCCTCCCATTCTCCTTCCTCATTCAGTTGACGGACTGAAATTTAGAACCAAGATTGGTAGGAGTCCTAAAAATACCTTTTGACAGTTTCTAGCCCTCAGTTTCATTAAATTCCTGAAATCTTCTGGTGTCTTTTTCCTGCTGTTTTTCTAGTTGGTTCCTCCTCTCCTCCATCTTTGCAAGATAGCGAGCCGTACGATTCAACAGGAATGCTATTTGTTTTTCATCGCGTGTTCAACCAATTGCTCCCAAATCAATCTCCATATCAGTAACTCATCAAAATAGGTACCATACGTTCAACAATGCATGCCACTTCAACACTAGACAAAAATCAGGTTGAAGGCATGTTTGTTTTTGTTTTTTAGAATAAAAATTCGTATAAATTCGTTGTACACCTTATTATTATTCTATGTAATAGTAAATTTTAACCGCATAAAATTTTCAATTTTCATTTTAAAATGAAAAAACCTCGTGCTCATGGTAAGTATATTTTTAGCAGTCAAAATATCGGCAAGAAAGTCATGCACGGTTCGCCAGCCACTTATCATCGCTTGAACCTCTATGTACATGAAAAAAGAAGGGGGAAGCTACCGGTTGACAAAACAAATTGTGCAGAAACATCGCGTTTCAAAAATTTATCAATTGTAGTTTGGTATGCGAATTTGCAAACAAAAAAGAAGCCAGTACTGGTAATCAAGATATTCCTGTCGAGGACCTGGCTCAAGTGAATAGTAGCCAACGTACAGAATTAGCAACGTTACCATTTGCAAAGACACACGTCCAATTACACCTGTTGTGTGACTTACGCGACAGATAACACGAATATTCGAGGAAATGTAGAATTTATTAGTAGAAGAAAAGTAATGAATGTATTTTCCACTTTTATCAAATTTTATGACCCGCCATAACATTGATAAAGGGACCTGTAAAATATCCTACGTCAGCAACCAGTACCTAAACCAAAAAAATGAACTGAACAGTGAACATTAATGTGCATTTTGAGTGTCAGGTGCATGGTGCTCTTAAATAGTATTCAACCAAAGAACGACTAGGCCTACCTATGTTATTTTATATATTTTTCAAGTTTGCCGTTGCTTCGTGTCAGCGAAAGCTTTTTTTTGGACCAATGAAATAGAAAATAGGTAGGTAGGTATTTTTAGTTATTTAATTTCGTTTAAATCATGTACAAAAAAAAAAAACATCAAAGATGTTGGCTCAAATGCTCGTAGTTTACGCCTTCACCTCTATTACAGGTATTACCTAGACTCGATGAACAATTCGTTTCTAATGTGCATAAAATTTTCAGACCGACGAATAACGCTAAAAATGGACGAATCATATTGCACTCATGCTTCATTCAGCTCAACACCAGTCACACCCGAACTCACGGCAGCTATACATTCGCTAACCGCTCTGATATTGATGAATTGTCAAATCAGAGGACAGTATCCAGTCGACAAAAGCTCGCAGGTGTACCAAAAAGCCGATCCTGTATTTGATTTCATTGTTGTCGGAGCCGGATCTGCCGGAAGTGCTGTTGCTAGTCGTCTAAGCGAAGTGCCACATTTCAGGGTATTACTCATCGAAGCTGGAACAGATCCACCCATCAACTCGGACATACCTTTTTTATTCTCCACATTATATAACACTCCTTACGATTGGAATTATACAACAAGTTCGTCTTCAGATTCTTGTCTCGGTTTTAACGATAACAAGTGTGTTTGGCCCAGAGGAAGAGGTCTCGGAGGGTGTAGTTCGATAAACGTCATGCTGGCGGTACGTGGCAACCCTAAGGACTACGATAATTGGGAATCGATGGGAAATCCCGGTTGGGGTTATAAAGACGTATTGAAATATTTCAAGAAATTGGAACATTATGTCGTAGATGATGAAGAAGACAGAGCAGTTCACGGATACGAAGGTAACGTTTACGTTGAACCTTATAGCAATAATACAGTGCACCATATGAAAGAAGTTGAAGATTATGTGGCAAATTTTAATACCGAATTTGGATATAAAATTATCCGAGATATAAATGCCCATCATCAAGCCGGCTTTACACTGCTACCAGGTACTGTACGTGATAATGTTAGATGGAACACGGCCAAGGCTTACCTTCAACCAGCTCGAAACAGGCCTAATTTAGTCGTCATGAAAGACACGATGGTCACCAAGCTGTTGATCAATGAACACAAACGAGTCTACGGAGTTCAAGTTCATCAAAAAGGTAACCGCTACAAACAAATATACTGCAAGAAAGAAGTAATCGTATCAGCAGGAGCGATCAACTCTCCGCAACTACTAATGCTGTCTGGTATTGGTCCTCGAGATCATCTGAGCGAATTAAACATCGACGTAGTAAAGGACTCGTTTGTTGGTTACAATTTACGAGACCATCTGATATCTATTAGTCAAGTGGCCATAATTAATAATATGAAAAGTTACGATAAAAGTTACCCTCCGAAGTATTATCTGCAACAATATCTAAACCACAGAAAAGGTTTCGGTTTAGCTCTAAATATCGCGACATTCTACAACACAACCGGTCACACGAAAGACTTCCCCAATATACAAATGTACCATACGATCAGCCCGAATAATTCATTTTTACGTATATTCTCCAGTAAAGCATTTAACGCAAAACCATCAATAGGCAGGGCATTCTCGAAATTGGGCAACAACTCCGTAACTATGCAAATGTTCCCCGCGCTACTAAGGCCTAAAAGCCAAGGACGAATTTTACTAAACAGCAATAACCCGTTCGACTATCCGAAAATTATAACCGGATATTTGACCGAAAAAGAAGATCTGCACGCATTAACCGAAGCGCTACGTATTCTGCGAAAATTATCGCAAACTAAGGCTTTCAAGAAATATGGAACTTTGCACGATATACCAATACCAGAGTGTTTAAAACTAGCCCCATTATCGGACGAATATTACGAATGTCTTATTCGACACCTCGGAACGACGATTTATCATCCGGTTGGCACGTGTAAAATGGGACCACCGCAAGATCCAACTGCGGTCGTTGGTCCAGACCTTAAAGTACACGGAATCGATGGGTTAAGCGTGGTTGATGCGTCTATAATGCCACAAGTGACCAGCGGTAATACCAATATTCCCGTTATCATGATCGCTGAAAAAGCTTCCGATATGATTAAGAAAAGATGGTCGTGAAATCTGAATGGTTTGGCCATACCAGGGACGAACAACTAATCAGTTTCCATTTACTATAATTCATATATAATACGGACTTCCTAGGTTTGAGCCCGATCAAAATTCGCAAAAAGGGGAAATTTCGTATACAGGTATTGTAGAGTATACATTTCAATATTCCCAAACTTCCCATAAAATCCATGCATATTTTGTCCATCTTTTGGGAGGCAAGAGGGTGCTAAGTAAGTTTTTTTGGCAAATACTTCCCAAATAACAGACTTACGGGGAAAATATTGAAATAAAAGTTTTAGAGCATCAAAAGACAAACATTTTTAATTCTCTGACTTTTTACCCTGGGAGGTCGTGGGGAGGAGCTAGGACGTCCAGGACAAAATAATTCTTGAAAATCTCAAATTGGCATGCGAGTCGGGTGTAAAATTCAACGAGCCAATAATCGTATAAATCTAATAAAGGGCGGTTTGTGGTCACGGAATTCGATTTTGACAACAATATAAGCATTGGCCCCAAATTAGCCTTCTAAAGAGGAGGTTCAAAATTTAAAATTTTCCAAATTTTGGACATTGTTATCGAAAATTCAAAATTTGCATCCTCAAGCCTCCCAAAAAGGGGGCAAAATATGCATGGATTTTAAGGAAGACGTCGATTCATTCGTATGGATAGTCGCACATTGAGAATTATTCGAAATCAAAGTTACCTTAATTTGAATACGAATTGCATATACATTGAAATGAGTCAAATTTTTATAATTACAAACGAAATGAAAATAAAATTTTAAAGTGGCAAAACTTTGCTAGACTTTCATTTTAAAATATCCAAAAATTCAATGAAACCATTTCAACCAGGCAAGGTGAATCAGATTTTCGTCGCAGCATTGCCAAAGATACGGACAGATTTCGGAATAGAATTTTCCATCTTTCACATTGAAATAATCTATCAAAAACCTCAGAAAACTTTTAGTAAAAATTGGCAAATTAAAGTTCTTCGCGGAAAATGATGAAATGAATCAAAACTCTCCCCTCCCTCTTAAATAGCGACATCCAATCTAGTTATATGAAATAGGAATATAATCAGCATTACAAATAAATTATTTGAGATGGTTTTGGGCTGAAAGGTCGGAACCCCAACCCAGTCATATCCTGGCACTTACACGTACCAATAAAATTTTTACACACAAAGTGAGTCAAAATTGATATGGGTGAGAGGGGGGGGGGGCATCAGATGAACAATCTGACCCTGCAGTCATGTTTAGAAGATTTGATTTATATGACTGCGACACCACTTTTGTCCGATTTGGTTCAACTTCACGGGAGGGGAACGGCGATTATCAGCTGGGACTGACTAAAAAAGGGCTCTGTTTTAGTGTTCGATGGAGAAATTCGTTGCCAATCATCAAAAATTTGGTAAAAATTAGATAAAAATGGGTAAAAAGGGCATGAAATTGATTAAAAGTCACGAAAAAAATGTTAAAAGATGGATGAAAATTGAAGAAAATCGTTCAAAAATCATGAAATATCTTTGAAAAATAGTTGAAAATCAAATGATCAAAAAGTACGAAAAAATGGTGGAAAATCATCAAAAATTTGATAAAAAAGTGTAAATGTGCAGAAAATTGATCAAAACTTTCAAAAAAATGTTTGAAAAATCTATGAAAATTGAATAAAATATAATAAAATTGTTACAAAACATCAAAAAATTGGTAAAAATCAGATAAAAATCAGTAAACAATTCAGAAAATTGATCAAAATTTACGAAAAATGTTGAAAATTGATGAAAATTAACCTAAGACACGAAAAAAATTATCGAAAATTGATCAAAATTTGACAAAAATGGTTAAAAAATACAGAAAATAGATCAAAAATCACAAAAAAATGTTGGAAAAACCTAGGAAAGTTGACCTCAAAGATGAATGAAAAACATCGAAAACTAAATAGAAAGTGCAGAAAATTGATCAAAAATTTCAAAAAAATGTTGAAAATGGGGGTAAAAATAAAGTTGAAATATGAAAAAAATCTATATAAATCATTAAAAAATAGATAAAAATTAGTAAAATGTGCAAGAAATTCATCAAAAATCATGAAAATATGCTGAAAAAGGGTGAAATTGACCTAAAATAAAAATGGTAAAAAAATTTAGAAAATTGATCAAAAATCACAAAAAAATGTTTATAAAATCTATGAAAATTAACCTCAAATGCAGATAAAAGTGCAGAAAATTGATCAAAACCCAAATAAAAATGCTAAAAAATGGGTAAAAATTGAACTAAAGTACGGAAGAAATGTATATAAATCACCAGAAATCACGAAAAATGCTAAGAAATGGGTGAAAATTGACCTAAAATATAGAAAAATCCTTACAAATCATCAAAAATTTGATAACAATGGATGCAAAGTGCGGAAAATTGATCAAAAATCACGAAAAAATGTTGAAAAATAGCTGAAAATTGACTCAAGTTTTAAAAAAAAAATGGTGAAAATCATCGAAAGTTGAACATAAAATTTGACTAAAATGGGTAAAAAAAATGAAGAAAACCGATTCAAAAAACACGAAAAATTGTTGAAAAATAGGTAAAAATTGACTAAATTAGATCCAAAGTGCAGAAAATTGATCAAAAATCATGAAAAAATGTAAAATCTGTTGAAAATTGACCTAACAAATGAAAACATGAAAATCAATAGACAAGGTTAGCTTTATTATTACTTCAACTTTCGTAATGGCGATTACTCTATCTCAGCTTTTTTGAACAAAAAAAAAATCATCTTCGATTATCGAACACTCCGTCAACTTAGACATTTCAACATAAAATCATCAATCGAATCGAATTTCAATTTATAAAATCAACTATTACACGCCATCGTTTTAATATCACATATTTTAGAAAATGAAAATTTGTATTCGGGAATTTTTTGGCATGCTTTTTCTAACTATCCAAGTTTCATCAAAATCGAATTTCAACGCTATGCGCATACGTCCTTTGTAAGTAACTTCAATTGGACTTTTTTTTTTAAATTCGGTTTAAAAAATCGTCATTTCGATGACCAAACGAGTAATTGTACAAAGTAAATCTTACCATTTGATATCGTCGGTATGGCCCAAATAATGCCTTTGGCTTTGTTCTTCGGAATTATAAAGCACGACGACGGCTGCCACGAAATAGACAATTTCTCCGGTCGGCAATAAGTACAAATTCGAGCGGCAGTCTTTACCTCTATAACCATAGCTATAAGATAATTAATTAAGGAAAACTTCGTTTAAATATTTTCACAGACGATTATCTATATTATTAATGCCATTTTGCTTCTTTCATCCTTCATCTAATGACCCGTGACTGGCATTTAAACACGCAAAAATATAACTACAAAAAAAAATAAGGATACACCCATTCTAATTTCAGTCTAGATTGCGGCGCAGTGGCAACCTTGGAGATATCGTACGAATCCATTACATCGGATGGAGCATACAGGCAAATCGGACGACCGCGTAAGTACATCCGCAGACTTCCTTCCTCCGAATTATAAGACGTGTCTCGAGTCCTGCGAAAAATTACATCATCGTTATCATTATTATTATTACAAACACGTCTATGTACGTAGATAAAAATACTCTAAATATACGTCAACAAAACCAAGCACAGCATTTAACACGGACATAGACAATTTTACATAAATAATACATTATCAAGTGTATATTACAATATTAACTCACTTTTTTGTTTTCATCATTTTGACAAAAAAAAATAAAATAAAAATAAAAAAATCAGGTATTTTATTTTTTAAACAGAGAAAAAAAATTCGCAATCACCGAATGAACACCTTGACCATGTACAATATTATTTTACTACTGAACATCGCAGATGATACTGGGACCAAAGCATACAGCATAGAAAGCGATAAGCATATCGAAAATGAAGCCAATTTGGTTAACAAACAGATAAAAACTTACTCCTCCATTAGTGATAAATACCAACGAACGAATATGTAAATAACACGTTAATTACGAAAAAATAAAAATAAAAAACCAAAAGAGAGGGAAAATTATTATTTTTTTTTTATTTTAAATGAGGAACCACTTCGCGAACGGATTTGTTTACGATATGAAAATTTTTTCCTGATACTTAGATACGAGATGCTGTAACGATGATTTCTTCTTTCAAGGTTTCGATGCTTAAAGAAGATAGGTAGAAGTATACTATCGAAGGAACAGCAACGAGATGAAGCGTATCATAGGACGACTAGTTCGATATACGAGACCACAAGTACCTAGACCTACAATACGCGAACAGTAAAGAACACTACCCAATTTAATTTTAACCAAGCATAACACAGACGTTGTGTCATCGACCAATACACAACATAGTCTAGCCATAAACCGAGTCCACATGATCGCCAGATAGACATGCAGCTAGCTCTAGGTAGGTATAGGTACCTATATCCTACCTACTGCTAGGTACACATATCACAGGGTAATTATATTACATATTTCGCGTATACAATCACGAAGAACATGCACTTGTTTAGATGATGCATACACCGCAAAGAAAACAGTATATAACGGAGACGTTTCAACGATGATGATGGTGATGATCGCTCATGAGAAACGAGATCATCAAATAATTTTAATTTCAAGGCTAAAATACGTATGCATGTACTACAATAACATATAACACTTTTATTACCATTAAAGAAAGAAAAAATTCCGAATCAACTTACATTGTTGCCAGGTTTGTTTTTTATGCTTATTTCTCTTTCTTTTTTCGTTTTTTTTTTCTTCAACGTAACAGATATCTACACAATACGTAATGTGTGTCGTGGACAGTGAACACTGATACAGGCCTATTGATTACAACAGCGAATTTTCCGGTCTCCTAACAATATTATGCGACTGGTGAAAATAGGAACTGACAACTGGCCGGTTTCGTAGGCATACTTTTAATGTATTGTTTAGACTCGCTGAATCGCAGGAAAGAGAGAAATGGAATACGAAAGGGGTACAGGTGCCTTATTTCAATGACTAGTTCAATATTGAACATATAAACCAGCATGATTTTGAATTATTAATTTCGTCATAAAAACAAACAAAAATACTACCACTATTTTTAATTACAGTTATTTATCATTTTCTTTGTTGAGTAAATAAATGGACGTAGACATATTTACTTTACATTTTTTTTTTCGTCCCCTTATACATATTCACATCGAGGTGAATTCTTTTACCATTTTAGGCCTTCAAGGTGGACAGTGAAATAAAAAATCGTGTAACTCGTAGTACCTACCATCTAATTATCAAAGTTGCAAGAAATTGTATTCGAAGGAAAAATTCTTTTTTCCGTTCAATTGTCAAGATTACAAAATTACTGCCTACGTATATACTGGTAGCAAAAATTACTGTGAAATTTTTATGCCATTAAAAATTCTGAAAAATGTATCCACCAATTTTTCGAATCGAAAGGTTAGACTAGAAGCACGACTGTTGACCTTCAAAAATAAATGTCGGTTATGCACTGCATAGAGTACACATATACCAAAAAAAAAATAAAAAAAGCATCGCTTTGCGTTGCATTTTAGAGTCTGATTTTCGTGACATATTACAATCACGAGAATTGAAAAAAGCATTGCGGGTAGGAAGGGTTCAATAAGGCTAAAAAGTTGAGATCCCCAAAAGGCACATGTAGGGCCCCTACTTGATGTGCATGCCTCATTTCAAACTCCTAGCTCAATAGAAAAGAAAGACGATTAAAAAACTACTTTTTGGGGGCTGTGAGGGGGTGCAATGGAGCTAAAAAATCGGAACCTCCAAAAAGGCACATCTGGGGCTCTAACTAAATGTACATACCAAATGCCAACTTCGTAGCTCAATTGGGTAGGGAGATAGGGCAGGAACAGCCCTTTTTCAAGGTCAAAAAGGGGGGAAATCCTCACATCTTCCCTCCTAATCCACTTGGAAGGTTAATTTTTGAATATATTATACAACTTTTGATTCTCTACAGATTGGCTTAAAACGAGGCAATTTTCACGTTTTTGACCTCTCAGCTGAAAAGTCGAGACCCCGAAAAAGCACATTTAGGACCCCTGCTAAATTTGCATACCTAATTTTAAGTGTCTAATTCAATTTGGAGGGGAATTATACGAGAGACAAATTAAAAAAATGCGAAAAACCAATCAAAAAATCACTTTTTTGGAGTTGTGAGGGGGTTTAATGGAGCTAAAAATTCGCAACCCTCAAAAGGCACATCTAGGGCCCCATTTGGTGGGAGATAGGGGAGAAACCGCCATTTTTCAAGGTTAACCCTTTCAATATTTTGGTGATTTAGACTGGTCTCAAAAACTAAAAAAATATTCAAGAATGCGTTTTTTTCCCAAAATAATGGCTTTTTATTTTCTATCAATTGGTTAAAAAACGAGCAATTTTTGCAATTTTTGTACTCCAGCACCATCCCCTCCACTGGATTTATACACCGTTGAAATTTGATCTAGGCGCATCTTGTTTTCTTCAGACATCACTACGAAAACAACCAAGATGATAGCAGGGGAAAATAAAGATCCAGCGATTGAAAAACAAATTTCTATGATTAAAATGACAGATGCTAAACAATAGCAAAACCTGTAAAATATTACGACCATACGGATCTGACGAGAGTCAAAAATTCCCTGAGAAAGCCGAAAAATTAAGTCAAAAAAAGGAGCGAGGGGGAATTTTGAATATTGGAAATTTTTAGTTACTCTCAGAATTTAGAAAACCAAAGTAAAATTTATCATTTTCAAAGTAAGTTGGTCCATTAAAGGTACCCAGCACTCAACTACACTACTTCAACTCACAATTCCGAAATTTCACTTTCAAATTCATATTAACCAACTTCCTAAAGAGAATATAAGCAGACAGACGAAAAAACAATAAAATAGAACCGGCTGCATATTCAATAAATTCAAGGCATGTTCTTACTTTCAACGTTTTAATTTCGCGTTTTCCAACGATACTTCGTCACAAGGGCATAATATTGTAGCATTGAGCGATCACATATAAACAGGAGAGAGGGAAGGAAGGGGGGATGAAGAATTTTAAAATTTCAAAAAAAGGAACACCCAATAGACAACAACGAATTCTAAACAAAATTCCGTATACAAGAAAAACTGGCCCCTCATCTGTTCAAAATCAACCCAAGAATTTTATAAAATAAAAGTACGTATAAAAAAAAGCATCGCTTTACGATGCTTTTTCAGCCGGATTTTCGTGACATGTTACAATCATGCCAAATCAGCATTGCGGGTGGGAAGACTTTAATAAGGCTAAAAAGTCGAAACCCTCACAAGGCACATCAAGGGTCCTATAGACGGGACATATCTAATTTCAGCCTCGTAGCCCAATTTGGAAGGGAGTTATGCAATAAGAAAAAAAGCCAGAAAAACTACATATTTGGGGTGGTAAACAGGTGAAAGGGGGCTGAAAAGTCGACACCCTCAAAAGGCACAACTAGACCCCCTACTAAATGCACATGCTCAATTTCAATTTCCTAACTCAATTTGGAGGAGAGTTATGCGAGGAACCAATCCAAAAAATAAAAAAAAACGACCAAACAACCACTTCATTGGGGCTATGAAGGAATGAAATGGGGCTGAGAAGTCGAGACCCCAAAAAGGCACATCTAGGACCTCCAATAAATGTACATACCTCATTTCAAGTTCCTAGCTCAATTTTTAGGGGAATTATACATATCAAAAACCTTCTTTTTTGGGGCTGGGGGGGGGGTGGTGGTGTTAATGGAGCTAAAAATTCGGAACCCCCAAAAGGTACATCAAGGGTCCTACAGACGGGACATATCTAATTTCAACCTCGTAGCCCAATTTCGAAGGGAGTTATGAAATAAGAAAAAAAGACCGAAAAACTACATATTTGGGGCGGTGAACAGGTGAAACGGGACTGAAAAGTCTACACCCTCAAAAGGCACATCTAGGACCCTCACTAAATGCACATGATTAATTTCAACTTCCTAACTCAATTTGGAGAGGAGTTATGCGAGGAACCAATCAAAAAAATAAGAAAAAACGACTGAACAACCACTTCATTGGGGTTATGAAGGAATAAAACGGGGCTGAAAAGTCGAGACCCTAAAAAGGCACATCTAGGACCTCCACTAAATGTACATACCTAATTTCAAGTTCCCAGCTCAATTTTTAGGGGAATTATACCTATCAAAAACTCTTTTTTGGAGCTGTGAGGGGGGTTTAATGGAGCTAAAAATTCAGAACCCCTAAAAGGCACATCTAGGACCCTATTTGGTGGTTAGATAGGGGAGAAACAGCTATTTTTCAAGGTCTAAAAGGGAAAAAAACCCCATATCTCGCCTTCTAATTACCTTAGGAGGTTGATTTTTGGATATGTTATACAACTTTTGAATTTCTATCGATTGGTTTAAAAAGGGGCAATTTTCGCGTTTTTGACCCCTCAACACTCCCTCCCCCAAATCGGGGCATAATTGAATTTTGACCCAAGTTCATCCTCACTTATATAAATCTAATTTTCAGCCAAACTGAGTGGATTGAACGAGTTGGAGCGATTTTGGTCAGTATCGAACAGAGTGAATGATTTTATTGTGGGGGGGGGGGAGGCAAATAAAAAAATTAATAAACAGCTGACACGGCTAAAAATCGTCTTAATGGTCTTCTAGGACCCCTACACGGATTTTTTTGATGTTTCCTCCAAATCCGCCGTTGGTCGAAAGAGTATAATAAACTGCTTTTCATCGATACTACGACATAGAAAATTAGGATGAAAAAAAAACATAGCAAAAGAGAATGAGAGTTATCATTTTGCCTATCTAAACCTCATCCATCACCTGCTCTCTATTTTATCGCCCATTCACCATAACGCTCGTATCACCTCTTAATGATCATCACTTTAATTATCATTTGCGAGCCGAAGTCACGTTCAAATTCACCTACCTATTATACATTTCATGTAATACACCTATTACCTGCCGACTGTAATATCCATCGGTATAGAGTCACTGGTCGTCATCGTCATAAAGCAACGTGCTCTATGTACCTATATACCCGCTCATAGATGCTCGTTATTCCCAATAGATTACACGGGTAGGGAACATAGTACGTCAAAGGGCAAACGCACATAAAACTCGACCTTGAAACGCGCCAACTAAACCAACAACTTGGTAGACAGCCTCGCAACTCGCATTTCACAGGTAGATACAGGTAGGTAAATATGTACTCGCGCAATTAGATAAATTTTCCAACTCAAATTGCCATTCGATCCGATCCGAAGCGAAAAAAAAAGAGAAAAATCTTCGAAAAACTGCAACGTACTTGTATAGTACGAGCCATAATAAATTACACCGTAGCAAATACCGATATCCAAAAGTTAAACCTACTCGCGAAATTATGCGTTAATAAAATTACTTGCAGATGCGCGTGCATAAGCTAATATATCTGCGTGATAATCTTCATCGTACAAATATAAAATGGTAAAAAAAAAAAACAAACAAACATAAAAAAAGCGTAATAATAACTTAATCAAATTAAATTCATATACGCCATCGCCAATGCCATATTATACAGATACACCACGTGACAATACATCGTAATACTTCGTAGTAAAAGCTTTAGTAAGATTATACACGTAGTCTTTGAATATTGAGCTAACCATGAGCCACGGATGGCCCAGCCATACCAGGACAATTTAAATAATTATCGGGTGCTTTGTCTTATCAAACGCATACTCGAACAACTCTTTTTTTCGGCATCATCCATCATGTCCCATAAATCATAACGTATCAAAAAAAAAAAAATACAACACAGCACAGACTTCATATCGTGATTGTCTTCGAATAATCTCCTCATATTATTTACAATATATAATTAAATTTCAATTTTTATACCGCCTTCGAACACTCCCCTTTCAAATGTTTAAAAATAGCGAGTACTTAGTACTCGATCACATAGCACACATAATGCTCGCATTAAGCTTGCAATGATAAAAAATAAAATATGGTGAAGCATTTGGATAAATAAACACAAAAAGCCACAGGTTTCTGGTCATTATTTTTTTTTACACGTTTCAAAGCGTACAGGTAAAGTACGTGTGCACGTACATATATAAGTTATATAGGTATGTGTATGTACCATGTATTTTTGTACAAATGTATGTATTCGTAATACTAACCCATGTTTTAAATGAGCAGTGAGATTCTGTGATGGTAAAGGACGCATATGCAAGTTAAATAAGGATTTTGTACTAAGTCTGTAAAATAAAAATTTTCGTGAGATCGATGGTTTTTCTGTCCATAATGATGAGAAAAACACTATTCGTAATAAGAATAAAGTTAGATATATATAGACGAGTCAAGGTTATGTAAGTATGTATTCAGTATAGGTAAGTGATCTAAGGTAAAAATACTCGTACATAGATGGTAGGTAGACCTAGACAACCTATGCTCTACACAGTAATGTTATCGCTTTCGCCGATTTCTTTGATGATTTTCAAAGTATTTATTCATTTTTAGATTTTTTTTTTACTTCATTGAAGCTCTCATTTTCCCTCTTTCCTTCCTTCTTTCTTAAACTTATATAGGTTAAAAAAAAAATCGACGATGATATTAAGAGTTGATAATTAATAGTAATTAAAAACAATTACAAAGCGAATATCTATTTTTTACACTTTGAAAAACCTTCCAATTTAATTACAGACGAGTTACTTGGTTAGTGAATGTTTCTTTCACTTTATTTGTCCAGATATAGATAGATGTTCTATTCATTTTTAATTTAATAGCACAAAGAATCCCGAAGAAAACATTTGCCCTAGAATGAATATGAGGAAAAATTCAGCTTTCGAAATGATAAACTATGAAAGTACACAATAGGTTTACTTTTACTACAAAAAAAAAAACAACACTGTTTCATTAAACACGAATGTAAAATTTTAAACGGAAAACTTTAGATATGTTTTCGAAAACGACATACCCGGAGTTTTGCCAAAATTAGCGTAGAGTTATGTTTGGAGACACTGAAAACGAATCTGACCGTGAAAATGAGCGCTAATAAACCGGTTTCATTTCCGAAATTTGCACCTATTTATTTTAAATTTAGCATGAGGTTGTTTTTTGAGGAGCTTAAAACGACTGTGATCAAGAAAATTAGGGTAAATGAGCGGGTTTCAATAACATGAACTGGTTTTGATAATACAAACCGGTTTTATTCCTACAATTCAGTGTTATTTTCACAAAAAAAAGCACAATGTTGTTTTATTTAAGTGGCAAAAACGAATCTGAAATATAGTGCAAATAAACCGGTTTGATGATAAACTAGTTTTATTTCAAAAATTTTAAGGTGTTGAAAACCAATTTGACCATGAAAATCAACGCAACTTAGCAGGTTTTCAGCTGAATCGGTTTCATTCCCGAAATTTAACTAGATTCATACGAAGTGTAGTATGGAGCTATTTTTAAAGATACTGAAAACGAATCTAATCACGAAAAGTATGGTAAATGAACCGGTTTCAATAGTAAAAACCAGCTTCATTCCAAAAATTTAATCTAATACAGGTAAAAAATATATCATAATGTTGTTTTCTGGCGCGGTGAAACCGAACCTGAAATGTAGTGCATGTAAACTGGTTTTGAGATAAACTGGTTTCATTTCAAGAGCTTAGACTGATTTCATTTGGAAATAGAATTCGGTTTCATTTTGATGAAAATTTGTAAATAGATATTTTTCAAGATGTCGAAGATGAATTTGAATTTGATCGTGAAAATCAACGCAAATGTACCGGTTTTAGGCGGAACCGGTTTCATCTCTAAAATTTAACCAGATTTATTTGAAATTAAGTATAAAGTCTTTTTTTTGAAGAGCTGGAAACGAATCTGACAATGATAATTACAGTAAATGAACTGGTATTAATAATATAAACCGGTTTCCTAGGCTGGTTTATTTAACAATTTAGTTTGATTTCTTCAAGAAATGGAACTCGGTTCAATTTTGAGAGAAATTTATAAAGAGATGTTTTTAAACGGGTTGAAAATAAATTCGATCATGAATATTAGGATACACGAACCGGTTTCATTTCTGAAATTTTATCCCATTCTCGTAAAGCGTACAGTATAATATTACTTTATGGTGTGGTAAAACCAGTTCTGAAACATAGGGCAAGTAAACCAAATCAAGATAAACTGGTTTCATTTCAACATTTCAGCTTGATTTCTACGAGGAATAGAATTTGGTTTAATTTTGAGGGAAATTTATGAAAAGCTGTTTTTAAACGGGTTAAAAATAAATTTGACCATGAAAATTAGGATAAATGAACCGGTTTCAATAACAGAAACCGGTTTCATTCCTGAAATTTTATCCCATTCTCGTAAAGCGTACAGTATAATATTACTTTATGGTGTGGTAAAACCAGTTCTGAAACATAGGGCAAGTAAACCAAATTCAAGATAAACTGGTTTCATTTCAACATTTCAGCTTGATTTCTTCAAGGAAAAGAATTTGGTTTAATTTTGAGAGAAATTTAAGAAGAGCTGTTTTTAAACGGGTTAAAAATAAATTTGACCATGAAAATTAGGATAAATGAACCGGTTTCAATAACAGAAACCGGTTTCATTCCTAAAATTTAATCCGATTCTCACGAAAAATAGTATTGCATTGTTTTCTGAACATGTAAAAACAAACTTTAACTATCTCACGCCAGTGAACCAGTTTTGAAATGAACTGGTTTCATTTCAAAAATTTTGTTTTGATTTTCATGAGAAACAGAACTTGGCTCGAGTTTTATAAAAGTAGATAAAACGCTATTTTTTAAAATGCAGAAAACAAATTTCATTGGTGAAATTAGTACAAGTGGACTAGTTTTGAGATGAACTGGTTCCATTTCAGAAATTTAACCCAATTTATTTGACATATAGTATAAAACCCGCTTTTCAAGGAGCTGAAAATGAATTTGTACACGAAAATGGGCGCAAGAAAACCAGTTGCAGAACGAACCGGTTTCATCCCAGAATATAATCAGATTCCCATGAAGATTATTAACCTTATACTATTGTTTATTAAAATAATGAAACCGAATCTGACTATGAAAATTAGAACATTTGAACTAGTTATCAAATAAAATGGGAGGTTCTTTTTTAAGAAAAGTGATTCGGAAATGGAACTCTGCTTGATCCATACGTAGATATAAAATTTTAATAAGTACAGTTTTGAATAATTCATCTTTTCTTTATCGATCCTCTCAATCTTAAAATTTTTATTCCATCTGAATCTTCAATCAAGTGAAAACCTCTCATCACCTAACAAGTATTGAAATTGAGCTTATAAAGAAAACATAACAGTATAGTATCGATAATGTAGCGAATTTAAATATTAAAATTAGTAAATAGTGGATTTTATTTTTCATTTATTTCCATAAATGACGTATCTTTTTTAAAATTAAAACTTTTTAAATTTCCTCATCAGTAAATCGCACATTATATCGTGGTCTCTACAGTTTTGATTGTCTTACAATTGAAATTTTTTTCGGCACCATTAGTGCAAATTATTCGTTAACCTCGAAAAGTAATATACGAACTCTTTT
This sequence comes from Ferrisia virgata, assembly GCA_900060175.1. Lineage (NCBI taxonomy): Eukaryota > Metazoa > Arthropoda > Insecta > Hemiptera > Pseudococcidae > Ferrisia > Ferrisia virgata. The sequence goes on along the minus strand of FIZR01000201.1, from coordinate 9,326 downwards.
TACAAACTTGGTGACCTTTGCCTTCAATACATATAAAATCAATTGGCGTAAAATTATTCGGATGTAATGTTCGGGTTCATATCCACGCATGCATCGCTCGTACCAATTGTACCTATACGCGATATGTAGATAATCACTATTTGGTGGCGATAATACAATAATATAGTAATTAAATCGAACCGATTAATACGTACAAGACGATATTTCGCTACTAAACTCATCGTGTGTTTGTTTTAGTACGTCTCAAAAATAGCTACAAATCATCTTCATAACCGCGTAAACTCATCAATCAGCCACACAGCGCGATTGTAATTACATTGAAATTGAAATATAGCGTGATAGAAGTCGTAAAAAAGAGTAAAAGACTTTTCAAATGTTAATTCAAAGTCGAAACAATCCTTTAGAAGGAGTGGAATTCGAATGGTAAATTCCATCATTGGTACACTCGTGCTGTAAAACTTTGCACCCATCCCTATCGATAGGTGGTAATTTCTCATGCAATCGAATGTCGGAACTAACCTATTCGTAGTCGTGGTAGGAGAAACGTTTGCATACGCAGCGTTATTGAAATCACCGGTAGAACTCCATTTCTTCGAATTATACAAATTGGTGGACGGTATAGGAGTCGGTGGTTTTAGGCAATTTCCTGTCGCCGTCGTTGGTCGAGTCGGTGAAGGAGCCGGTGACATTGGAATTGGCGATACGCTGCTAGAGCTGTGCGAATCTGAATGCAACGAACCAGTCGATTGGTAATGGATTCCTTTCCTGCATATTGACGTAATTATTTATTAAATCTATGTACATAAAGGTACCCATTGGTACAAAGCTGTAAGTACTTTCGTATACATTTAAATGAACCAACTAAATGATAATGTTATAGTCGTATGTATACATTCAATCGACCTCGCGTCTAAAATATAAATGAAACTCCGAACGTGCTCGAATGAAAAAAAAATTCATACATCTCGTTAATAGAAAAAGAGGTAAAATACTAGGAACCGTCTCGCCATCTATGTGTCTGTCTGATTGTTAAATTCACGACATCGATTGTCATTTTACTCTTTTATTAACTCGAGAATGTATTAGTCGTAAATCATACGAACGAAAAATGGCCATATCGATGCAGCGAAAAGTTCGAGGTTAAGGTACTCGTTTTACTGCACACCATGATAATGTACTGTACACACAGCATATTACAGTACGCTGTAAGGAAGGTTATTTTATACAGATCTACGACGAGCGACGTGCCCGATGGTACATCTACTTACCTTTGCGGTAATGATGAAGAATGACTAGCGACTCTGCGAACTGGTTCTCTATTCGATATAATTTCGGAATGTGGTCGATAACGTAGTCCGCCATCTCGAATGCCGCCGGAGCCCAACGTGTGATTACCTATGTGTTGGTTTATGCCTGCAAAAAAAAAAAACCGAAAATGAAATAATGAAATGAAATTAAAAAAAAACAAATGAAAACAAATTACCAAAGGTTTATCACTGAAAAAAAATTGAAAATTCTTCGGGGTAAATTTTGCCAACTGTTATATTGTGTGTAATTGATTGTTAGATGTTGAACTCAGATAGGAAGGGAAGCGCAGGGAAGCGAACAGAAACAACGAGAAAAGAAAGCCACAAGGTCTAGTAGAATATCAATCATTTACTCAGAAAAATAGGTACGATGCGATATGCACATTCGTCAAACAAAAATTCTATAACTTGAAAAATAAATTCAATGCAGCTATCCGTCCAATGAGGTAAAAGTAAGTGTATTCATACTAAGTATTTCCCAAATACCAAACACCTTACTACTGTAAAAGTTATAAACAGCACGATTTACAAATCATGAAAAAAATCCTCACAAAAAATACAACGAATCTTGACAAGAAATACGACAGTATCTGACAACATACTCGTTTAACCAAGGAAACAGAACCACTACAAAATCCACATACCTTATTCAAACTCGCCAGTTCAATTTGAAAAAGGATATACGCCTGAAACACGCTTAGGAAATACGAAAAACCGACCAAAAAACCATGTTTTCAAGACTTCAACGGGGTGAAATTGAGCTGAAAAGTCAAAACCCTCAAAATACATACTTAGATCACCTACTACATGTACGTGCCAAATTTCAATCCCCTAGCTCAATTTGAAAGAAAGATATATGAGTGGAATTGGCTTTTCTAAAGATTAAAATGCGATTCCCCCCGCCTCCTATAATTCCCCTCCTGATTGACGCGGGAAACTGATTTTTGAATGTATATTATTAAACTTTACATTCTCAGTCGATTGGTCAAAAAACGAATCATTTTTGCAATTATAGCCTCTCACTGCACCTCCTCCCCCACAAAAATGAGCACAGCTGAATTTTAACCCAAGGTCATCCCCACTCATATACATATCAGTGTGTTGTAGAAAAAAAAAATTATAGACGCAGATTTGTCGAAAGTATAATCTCCGATTGATGGCCAAAGGATTGCGATATTATCGAGAATGTGAAAATCTAAATATATTTGAAGAGTTTTTCCCTTTTTTGTATCACAAGTTTCTCAAATTTTTATAGCTTTGAAATGACGCTTTGAGTTATTTTCTCAAAAAATTACATTCAAATTGCAAATTGTTAATCTTATTCGAAATTTTTTTTGGGATTTTTACATATTATGAACATCTGTAAAATAATATTTTTTAGCATTATGTCTTTAGTTCACATTTTGTAAGAGACAAAATTAACGACTTCTTGACGATTTTTTTCCAGTATTTTTTTCGGTTTTTAAGCCTTACAATTACATTTTGAATGGCTTTTTCATAACTTCAGAAAATTCCTTTTTGGGTCCTAGAAGACCATCAAGACAAATTTTGGTCATGTCCGATATTTATTTTTAGTCCATTTTTTTTTTCCTCCGAACATTAAAATCATTCACTCTGCTCAGTACGGACTAAAATCGGTCCGATTCGGTCAATCGGCTCAGTTTGGCGGCGTATTAGATATATATGAATGGTGATGACCTCGGGTCAAAATTCAGTTTTGCCCCATTTTGAGAAAGGGGGCGTTGAGGGACCAAAAACACAAAAATTGTTCCTCTTTAAGTCAATCGATAGAAAATCCAAAGTTGTACAACATATCCAAAAATCAGCCTCCTAAGTCAATTAGGAGGGGAGATATGGGGGTTTTACCTCTTCTTGTCCCTGAAAAAGGGCTGTTCCGCACTTATCTCCCCACCAAAATGGGCTAGGAAGTTGAAATTTGGTATGTACATTCAGTAGGAGCTCCAAGTGTGCCTGTTAGGAGTTCTCGACTTTTAAGCTCAATTACACCCCTTCACCGCACCAAAAATATGGGTTTTACCTGTTCCTTCCCTTTCTCCTCTCCAAATTCAGCCATGCAGTTTAAATTTGGTGTGTATTGTTTACAAATAACATCCTTTATTTCAGCTCGTATCTCTTGTGAGGCGAAAAAATTCCGGAAGAACTAAAACCAGTCATAAGTATTATCATTTAAGGATTTTTAACGTTGAAAATGAAAAGATGCGTGTTCTTTGCAACATTGAAATTTTTTTCTCATGTTTGAGAAATAATTCCATCTCAATTTTTAGATATGTAAATAAGCATACGAAGCTATACAATATATATTTTTTCAGAATTTTTTGATACTTGAAAAAATGGCAGCACTGATTTCTAAACTATTTTAAAAAAGTGCTCCGACTATTCTACAATTTTAAAAAATTTCACCCTTCTATGATCCCTCATTGTCGAGAAATCCACATTCAAAATTTATGATTTTTAGTCTCATGGCAAAATTTCAAATGCTCATTTTTGGCCTGATTTTCTATGTCATATTATCAATGAAAAACAGGTCATTACAGTCTATTGACCAACGACGGATGAGGGGCGTAATATCAACAAAATTCGTTTTTGAGCCTCAGAAGACCATCAAAACGATTTTTATTTATTTTTTTTCCTACGAACATTAAAATTACTTACTCTGCTCCATACCGACCAAAATCGCCCCAATTCGGTCAATCGGCTCAGTTTAACAGCATATTAGATATATATGAGTGGGGATGACCTAGGGTCAAAATTCAGTTTTGCCCCATTTTGGGGGAGGGGGTGTTGAGGGGCTAAAAACACGAAAATAGTTCCTTTATAAGTCAATCGATGGGAAATCAAAAGTTGAACAACATATCCAAAAATCAATCCCCTAGGTCAATTAGGAAGGAAGGTGTGAGGGTTTTCCCCCGTTTCGACCTTGAAAAAGGGTCGTTCCTCCTCTATGTCCCCACCAAATTGAGCTAGCAAGTTGAAATTTGGTGTGTGCATTTAGTTGGGGCCCTAGATGTGTTTTTTGAGGGTTCCGACTTTTTAGCTCCACTGCACCCCCGCACAGCTCCAAAAAATAGTTTTTTAATAGGTTTTTCTCATTTTTCTCATTTTTTGAAATTGTTCCTCACATAACTTCCCTCCAAATTGAGCTACAAAGTTGAAATCGGGTATGTACATTTGGTAGGGGCTTTAGACGTGCCTTTTGGAGGTTTCAACTTTTCAGCCCCATTTCACCCCTTCGCAGACCTAAATATGTGATTTTTTGGTATTTTTTTCTTATTTTTTGAGTTTATTCTTCGCATAACTCCTTTCCAAATTGATCTTAGGTATGTCCCCCGTCTGTAGGTACCCTTGATATGCCTTTTAGGGGTTTTGACTTTTCAACCCCATTAAACCATTCCTACCCGCAATTCCAATTAGGAAGAAATCATCACAAAGCGGTCAGTGTTTTTTTTATCGTGGTCCACCATAACGAAACAGTTGGAAAAAATCGCTGACCCTAAAATCAATACGTAAATGATCTGACATGAAATGACCTCCCCGCCCTCCAACCTAGGTAAAGGTACTGAATCGAAAGATTTATATATATTCTGCGCTCGTTGCCAGATTTTTGTAGGTTTGCTGCTGTTTCGAGAAAATTACAATATAACAACAAATGTTTCTTAATAAATCAATATTATTATCTTTAATATGCCAATGCATCTCATTTGAATTTTTCTAATATTATAATGAACTCTTGGTAAGGTACTCATCTACGTGCATCGTATTTTTTAGCACAGTAGCAAGCAGAGCAGATTAATTTGCTGTAATATTTCGCAGCAATAATACGCCATACGCAATTATCGTAGCATAATTTTTCATCATATTCGCGTACCAATTTCCATAATTCATTCTAGTTATTCTTAATAACTTTATTGTTTTATAGGTCGAATTTGTGATCCATTCGCCTACATATACTTCGCCTTTACGATACGATTATTGGTACCTATACGTAATATTTTGCAACGTATTTCCTGCAGATACTCTGGGACCTATAAATTGCACAACTTCAAAAGGATATCAAGTTGGAGTCGACTTTTTACAAAAGGTACATCTCAAGGATTTCTCTTTAAGGGTGGTAATCGTTATCTGTACGTCATCGTCTTCTACCAGTAAATTAAATATCTTTTACGGTAAAAATATACGTGTAGTAAAGTAGAGTATTTTGTAGTATTATTACTCGTGCATCTAGGTAGGTCGTACCGTCTGGGTATAAAGTATATTTATAAATGAAAAAAAAATACCCCCACGCTCTTCACCGTCTGGTTGTCGTCTAGTACACGATATTACGACACTCTGTAATCCTTTATTGCGACGAGTTTGTACCTAAGGTTTCTATTGTTATGGGTGTAATGCGCGCTTTGGCGCATTGTATTACGCGACTGAACCGCGATGAAATTTACATTACGTGTCACAGTTTTCACGCATCAATTCCTCAATGCTCTTCGATTTTTGTTTAATTCCTCAATGCTCTTCGATTTTTTTTTTTTTTTTTTTTTTCTTTTGCATTTCTTACAGTGCATTGGTAAACGGATAGATATGTACGTAGTGTGTACGAAGTCGCGACACTGGTGGTTTGTTTATACATAGTTCAAGGTTTTGTTATCGTTAGGCAGGATTATTTATAGTCGCGAGAATTGGCTAATTGAGCAGATGTCATGTTGAAAGAGTTGAAAATTTAGGAAATACCGGTGCCTTTGTTTGTTTACTATATACGACGTGTGGTGAAGATGTAGTTGTGAGCGTCGAGCAAAGAACGAACAGACTCAGAGTGGTGGCGAAGGTTTTGAAAATTTTTCAAATAATGAGGGATGGAATCAGGCTCGTGCGGCAGGATTGTTCCAAGCGAAGGGTTTTAGTGCTGTGTCACTATTTTAATAGACCAATTTAAAGCTGTATTCAAAATTTCGATGCCAAAAAATACTAAAATTCAATATGCTTGATAAAAATACAAATGCCTTAGCGGAGGGAGGGCGAAAATTTTGGAAAAAATGCTGCTTTTAATCATCAAAAACTGCATTCTTAGAGATATTTCAGTTTTTCGTCTGTGAGGGGGGGGGTGTCAACCATTACCACCGGCCTCCCTCCGCGCAAACGCACAGAGGTATTACCTTGAGCGGATTTTATAGCGTTGCAGAACCAGTATTCTCCCTACAGAACGTTTTCCTGTTTCTGCTAATGATAATAAAAAAAAGCATTGTTTCGCGATACTTTTTCAGCCTGTTTTTCGTGACATATTACAACCATGAGAATTAAATTTCGTAATTAGCATTGCGAGCAGGAAGGGTTCAAAGGAGCTAAGAAGTCGAAACCCTCACCCCCAAAAGGGACATCCAAGGTTCTTACTAAAAATATACATACCTAATTTCAAGTTCCTAGCTCCATTTGGAAGGAAGTTATGCGAGGAACAAACTCAAAAAAATAAGAAAAATCACCCAAAACCTCACATATTTAGGTCTGTAAGGGGAGAGAGAGAGGAGGGTGAGACCTGGACTGAGAAGTTGAGACCTCCTAAAAGGCACATCTAAAGCCCTTACTAAATGTACATACTTAATTTCAAGTTTCTGGCCTAATTTGGAGGGGAGTTATGCGAGGAACAAATTCAAGGAATGAGAAAAAACGACCTAAAACCCACTTTTAGGGGCTGTGAAGAGGTGAAATGGGGTTGAAAAGTTGAGACCCTCAAACGACACATTTAAAGTCCCTACTAAATGTACATACGTAATTTCAAGTTCCTAGTCTAATTTGGAGGGGAGTTATGCGAGGAATACACTCAAAAAATGAGAAAAAGCGATGAAAAAACCACTTTTTGGTGGTGTGAGGGGGTGTAAAGGAGCTAAAAAGTCGGAACCTCCAAAAGGCACGTCTATGGCTCCAATTGAATGTACATACTAAATTTCAACTTCCTGGCTAAATTTGGTGGAGAGATAGGGGAGGAATAGCCCTTTTCAGGGTCAAATAGGGGAAAACTCCCATATCTCCCCTCCTAATTGACTTGGTAGGTTGATTTTTGGATATGCTATACAACATTTGATTTTCTATCAATTAGCTTAAAAAGGGGTAATTTTTGTGTTTTCGACCCCTAAAATGGGGCAAAATGAATTTTCGCCCATATTCATCTTCACTCATTTATATTTAAATCGCCATCAAACTGAGCCGCTTGACCGAATTGGAGCGATTTTGGTGCGTATCGAGCGGAGTAAATGATTTTAATGTTCGAAAAAAATAAATATCTGACATGGCTAAAAATCATCTTAATGGTCTGCCAAGACTTTGAAACGGATTTTGTTGACCTCTTCCCGCCCTACCCGCCACCGATGGTCGATATACTGTAATAGCTTGGTTTTCATTGATATATGACATAAGAAATCAGGCTAACGACAATAAATTTTTAAAACTTTTTTCAAAGAGACTTTCCTAATTGGAGTCCAAAACAGCCCCCGACCCAAAACCGATCAAACTTGAGCCAAAATGTTACTTATGGTTTAAAAACAACCTAAAAAATTTTGACCCCTTAAAGTTGATCCTTTATTTTTTCCATCTCATGTAATATAAACCGTGACGTGGTTAGGAATTCCTCAACGGGGGGGGGAGACTCCACACGTTTTTTTTTTTTTTAATAAAGAGCCTGTAGTAAAAAGAGGACAGTTTTTCTAATTTCTATTCGGAAACATTCGTTTGGCATCCATTTTCATGCTTATTTTTCATCGAAGTTCTAGCGTGATGGAAATATTTAGAAAATTTATTCGGATGCAGCGCTAAAAAATTTTTTGGAATCGTGAATTTTTTTATTTCTGGTCGATTTTTACTTCTTTTTCCAAACTTACGAAACAAATCGTTAAAAATCATCGATAATTAATCACAGAATCACGACAAAATGTTGAAAATTAGGTGGAAATTGATGGAAAATCTGGGGGGAAAAGGTGAAAGTCACCGAAAATTGGATAATAAATTAACAGAGAAATAAGTAAAAATTGGCCAAAGATCGTTAAAAGTAATTCAAAATTGGGTAAAATTTTGGCAAAAATCAGTCAAAAACGCAGAAAATTAATCAAAGAACACGAAAAAATATTGAAAAATATGTAAAAATCGACCGAAAATATGGAAAAAATATTTAAACAATAGAAAAAATTGACAGAAAAAAGTGAACATTATCCAAAAATTGTTAAAATTATTTACAAGTGAGTGAAAATTTGACGAAAATGGTACAAAAGTCAAGAAAAGTGATCAACAATCACGAAGAATGTTGAAAATATACGAAAAATGATCTAAAAGGTGAAAAAAAAAATCGTTAAAAGTTATACAAAATTTATCACAAATCACAAAAAAACTACGCATTTTCAATCAATTTTTGCCAAACTTTTGCTCAATTTTCAATTATTTTTAACGGGTTTTTCTTATTTTAAGGTCAATTTTTACATAATTTCAATATTTTTTTCGTAATTTTGGATCAATTTTCGATTACTATTAACAAATTTCTTGACATTTTCTTGTAAATTTTCACCCTTCTTCAACATTTTTGATCAACTTTTTACTTTTTTGTTAATTTTATATCCCGTTTTCATTGATTTTTAACGATTTTTTTCACATTACAGATCAATTTTCACAAATTTTCAACATTTTTTCGTAATTTTCTGAATTTTTCAAATATTTTTATTATTCTTCCACCTGCTTTTCGATGATTTTTAATAATTTATTTTCCATACTATTGGTCAATTTTCACATATTTTTAAATATTTTTTCTTGCTTTTTGATCAGTTTTCTGCATTTTCAACTAATTTTTTACCTGATTTTCTATGTTTTTTTACGATTTTTTTCTTTAGCGAGGCCAATTTTTACATTCCTTCCCCCAAGTACCTTAATGTTCTACCACGTTTGAAAAGAATGGGTCGAAAATTGGCGGAGAAAAAATAAATGTAAACTCCCACCCCTTCAAAGTACTTTTTTCATTACCCCCCCCCCCACCCG